>PVIJ01010488.1:0-59969 GCA_004024925.1 Scalopus aquaticus
AGGCAATAACAAATGCTGGAAAGGATGTGGAGAAAAAGGAACTCTTCTACACTGCTGGTGGGAATGTGAACTGGTCCAACCACTATGGAAGGCTGTATGGCGATTCCTCAGACTGCTAAACATGGAGCTTCCATACGACCCAGCAATCCCACTTTTGGGAATTTACCCAAAGGATACAAAAACACTAATCCAAAAGGATTCATCATGCCTTTCAACCTAAAATCATGACTTCAACATAATTATTCAGTTATGAACTTAAAAAATTTTGAAAAAATTTTGAATCACAAGGTTCATGATCCAATAAATCCAATTTCTTTATAAAACCTTTACTAATTAAAGATTATTTTAAATACATTCCTAAAGTATACACAAAAGTGTAGGAGGAGTATGTTAAAGAGCACAGCCTCTCAAACCAGGTTGCCTGGGTCTTCACTGACCAGCTCTGTGACCTTGGGTAAGTCAATTAACTTCTCTGTACCTTAGTCTCATCATTTCTAAATAGGGGTAATAATAGTACTCTCCAAGGATAGAGGTAATGAGAATTAGAATTTAAGTGGATTAATATTTATGAAATACTTAAAAATAGTGTGACACACAGTGATCACTTCGTGAGTTTGTTACTTTAAAAAGTATAGGGGGCCTCCCTGGTGGTGCATGAGGTTAAGTGTCAGCACTGTGAAGCTACTGGCAGCCACTGCAGCACAAGTTTGATCCTCGCCCAGGGAGGTAACCCACATGGCACAGCAGACCTCTCCTGTCTGGCCTGCTGCTCCCCATAGCAGTGTATTTCAGTCAATCTGCCTGTTCTGCTCCCCACTCTCTCTGGTGAATCCTCTCACCCCCAGCACCTCTGGCCTACACCCCAGTTCTTGTATGCATAAATAAATCTTTAAAAAAATTTTAAAAATATAGGTCTGATGTACTTCATTATCTCTTATAAAATCCCTTGGGGCTACAACACATTTATCCAGTTTTACCTCCAGCAAGCAAATAAAGGTCATTATCCCAAGCAAATCATATTTAACAGTCCAGAAAAACAATGGTAGCTGCTCAGGAGGCTGAACTTGCACATCATCCAGAGAGCATCTGACTAGCTACACTTGGCTGCTGGCTGCCCATTTTCAGTGTGAACCTCTGACATCCTAACAGCCCAGAATCTATACCCTTCAGAAGGGTTTACTCTCTCCTGGGTTTTAGTTTATATTGTGCCTTCTTTTGATTTGAGTAGACTAAAGACTGGATCCCACACAGTTACTCCACTAAGGATGAATATAACTTTTTATGTCTCTTTGTTGGAATTATGAATTTCCTTAGCTCCCCAAAGATAGGATATTTTAGAGTTTTCTAGCCCTTCATACCCTCATGTATTTTTTCTTTCTGATTTCTAGTCTGCATCTCTTCACCCAGATTTGCTGCTAACTTCCTTCAATTACTTTGTTTACTGCCTAAATAAATTCTGAATTATTTCTAAATTTTACTGTCTGGTCAGGCATCAATCTCTTGGATATTCAAATGACAGCTCCTTGGATTCTGACCCTCTCTCCTATTTTTGTCACATTAGAGTAGTACTATTGATAATAAGGAAACTATTACCTCTCATCTTCAGATGGCTGCTGTGTAGTTCCTGGCTTGTAAATATCCTGTAAACTCTGTTGAATGATGATCTGGGTATCAAAGTCATCATCTATGTCATCATCACTGGTGTAATTATCCATGTGAAACGCAGACATTTACTTTAAAATCAGAATGAATCAAAAATATTTTTTCACTTGTGAAAATAGATTATCAACTACTTAAATTATAAATGAAATTCAGAGAAGTACAAAATTAGAAGTATTGATAAAAAAGAAAATGCAAACTTTAGGAAATAAAATATTCATTTGATTTTTTTCAAGAATTTGAAAGTGTTCTAAACTGTCAGAGTCAATATTAATTAGAAGTTTCCATGAAGTCATTTAAAGATTATTCATGAAAAAATTACCTTTCATATAAAACTTAGATCAGTGCCATTTTAACTATGAAATGTTCATAGTGATCTACTTTAGACTAGGCTTATGAGGTTTTCTCAGTAAAAATAGCACTCACCCCAAACAATATCTTTCTTACCCACAATGAGTATTATGCTGAAAATATTTAGTTAACACTATAAATAAACATGTTATAGGAATAAATGTACTTTCATAACACAACCTATAACATGAATAGTGGTAGAAAAAATCAAATATATTTTATTAGGCATATTTCAATGGATTTAAAAGAACATTGAAGTTTTAACATAGAGTAGGTTTGAGCACATACCAAAGACTTTTTACCTTTTGTTATATCCTTTAGGACAGCACTGAAGTTTTCACTGTTAGAAATTAGCACATCAGAGTTTCACTTATATTTAGGATCTCCACTCTCCTGCAGTGACCATTC
The DNA here is from genome assembly GCA_004024925.1 of Scalopus aquaticus. Classification (NCBI taxonomy): domain Eukaryota; kingdom Metazoa; phylum Chordata; class Mammalia; order Eulipotyphla; family Talpidae; genus Scalopus; species Scalopus aquaticus. Next base: position 2,419 of record PVIJ01010488.1, read on the forward strand.
CATTAATAGCTTTACTATAAATACTTGATCATAAGACAGTCTGGCACATACACCTTGTTTTTAACATGTGATTTAGCTCTGTTTGGAAACATGATCTCTTTTCTTTATCGCTATAGTCATTAAATATGAAGGATTAAATATTTTATCCCTGGAATAAAATGCTTTTGCATGGGGGTGGCAATGGAAGTGAATTCATTCTCCTAAAGCTCATGTACTACAAACCAGAATCAGTTTTCCACTTGAGAAGGCAAACATTTTGCACTGGGCAAGTTATCAAAAAAGACTGTCCTAATGATCCTGTTTCAATGGGTAGCTGCACCTACATTTTCTTTGGGTTGCAGAAGTGTACCCTTAAGTGTTTTGGGAATCCTAAGGAAGACATTAATTCCACACAAGATCAGTGAATTTTGACTGAAATTTTCTTTTATAGAAAATTCTTAAAAGTGCTAAAGTACACCAATAGTATGAGTGCATGCCAAATAATAATATTAACTATTAAAAATAATGAAGAGACCCTGTGATAATTCCAATTACTACCTTTATATATCAGCTTTGCTACTTTTGAGTTTTCTTTCCTCATTAAAGAGGTAGGATGAGAAATGGAGCTAATTTTTTTTGGAACTGATGTTTTAAACGTATTAAGTAGGGAGTTAATATATTAAGCATATATTTTTAATATGTTTCAAAGAAACATTTCTTTTCATACTTTTCTTCCACAGCTGTCTGACTATGACCTCAAGAGTCCACCTGGAAGGCAATTGCAATCAAGAGGAACATGTCAGGGAGAGAAAAATGCAAAAACCATTCACAATGACCATTTAAAAGAATGACATGAAGATACTTGGTTTAATAATATATGTATTTGGAAGTAAGTGTGTACTATATATCAGGTGTTTTCTTAAATTTGATCAATTTAGTTATCCAATTGACAAAGCAAAGCAACCCCACGCTTGATCCAGTGTTGAACAGGGTGATTTGTTTTTAACAACATGGCAATGACAAAATTAGTAGAATGTCCTGTAGTAGAAAGAGTTCCTTTACGTTCACTTGTCTTGTAGAGAGGACAGACATAAGCGTTCGTCTTCATAATCTGAGACTTTTTAGCTTGTAAAAAAAGAAACATATCCTTTTAATAAAGGGGAAACAGCCACGGGTACTAAAAGAACAACTATTTTTCTTGCAATGGAATGACCACTATGAAATCTAAGATCATGAGTATGATACTTGAAGATTTTAAAGTTGTTTTTTTTATAACTGATATATAAACAGAAACAAAGCAAATGATTTCATATGGTGCATGCTTCTAGCTCAGAGAACAAGAATTGATTTGAAAGTCCTGATTACTTAGCAAGCATAAAAACACTCACGATGAGTTGGGAGAGGAGAAGGTAGGGAAGAAAGAATAAAAATTGGCATAGGGGAGACAAAATCAAGGTAATAGAAGAGATGCAAAAAGAGAAACAGCTGTTGGGAGTTCTAATGTGAGAAACCCATAGTTTTCAGAAGAAGTTACTATTTGCTTATTATTAAGAAAACACACTAACTCTCACCTTACAAAAAGAATCTATGAAAAATCCTTGAAATGCCAGATAGAAGATATTAGGAGTCTTCCTAAACTAAAGTCGTATTTCTCACAGTTACAACTGAACAGTATTAATAATGAAAACAATCAATGTCTTGCGTGGCAATTGTGTGTGACTTATGTTTTCATTGATAGCTATTTGAAGATAAAAAAACAGAAAGATGTAACAAAAGAATGAGACACATTTATTCAGATTTGTGGAGAAATGATTGACAGGAGGGAAGGAGCAAGTAGCTTCCTCAGGGGGCAAATTGGCCTCCACCCCATGTAGCTTGAAACATCTATGCCTTAGGGCACCTGGTTGGCTTCTAAACCTCAGGCTTTCTGAGAGCCAGAAAACTCTAGATGCTAGTTAGATAAGCCTATTTATGTCTCTGACAGCCAGAAAACTCTAGATGCTAGTTAGATAAGCCTATTTATGTCTCTGACAGGTGTGCAAAGACATTTAAAAATCAAGCTATTTGGTGAGAAATGCTAGACTTTGGAAGTGGGGGGGGGAGGGGAGAAAATATATATTCCATGAATAAGAGTGAAAAGAGTTAAAATGATACTCCCAAAATAATATAGGTGCAACACAAAAAAGGGGGGAAATATTCTAATGTAAACATTGAATCACTAATTATTGTAGTTGAACAAAATCCTAATAGATTGGAAAGAATTATTTAGGAGAATGGTAAAAAACTTCTATCATTAGTCCTCCTAAAATGTTAAGAAGTTTTTTTAGAAGTACACTTACTTGGTTTTATCCATATGATGGGCATCAAGTCAAACAGAAGTTTGGGATGTTGTTCAGCAAGCAATCCACTGCAAAGAGAAATTGACAGAAGTTTATTAGAAATTACATGAAATTTGCTTCTCAGAAATAGCTACTTAGATATTGACTTTTAATACAGAGGACTAGATGTATATGTGCAATGAAATGTAAAATACAACAAAAACTAAGGAAGAGGTGATGAAGATTTGAGAGAAATGAAAGAAAATTTTGGAAAGGCAACATGTACAATGGACACTCATCAGTATACCACCCATGAGACAGACACTGTGCTATCACATTGGACCCACATAATGGCTTATCCCTATTCCTATTTCTGTTTCATAGATGAAGATTGGAGGTTCAGAGACGTAGATTACTTTTCTCCCTGTCACACAGCTCTTAAATTACAGCATTAGGATTCAAACAGATGTGTCTTTCTAGAAAATATTGTTTCTTTTTCCTTTGCTCAGTTGTTTGAAAGGAGGGAAGAGAGGAAGGAAATGATGAATCCATATATAAAGAAAAGTAAGTTAAGAGTAATGTCATCTTTTAAAAAAAGAAGAGCGAAATTATCAAATAAACTGTGTTCAGCTAAGTCTCCTGATAGCCCTGTCTTAGAATTATCTCTGTAGAAGCAACCTGGTCTGTCTGAAGTGATTTTCCCTGTCCATGCCTTTAGTGTTCCGTAGGGAACAAAGCCTAACCCTGACTCTGGAAACAGAGGATTATGTTTATTAATGGATAAAGAGCAGGGCTCCAAGGAGACTGTCTCTCCCCTGCCCACATACTTTAACAGGAATAGCACTGCTAGTTTCCTGAGCTGGAAATCCAACATTTAATCTAAATATGTAGTATGTCATCAAAAATGGGAAATGGGAACTTTCCTATAACTATAAACTGCTTAAAAGTGAGATGCTCCGAGGCAGTACAAAACGGAAGGTAACTGTTAAAAAAAAAAAAAAAAGGAAGCAGGAAAATAATTTAAACCTCTCTACTGGTAAGATCATTGAAATATTAACTAATGTTCACAACCTAAAATTACGCTTCAGTTGTCCCAATCTGAGTAATGATTTATAATGAGAATTCTGATATTATTTATTACTTGCTAGATTTCCCAAAATAGGCCTTTTGGTTGAAAAAAAAATAAAAGGTAGTAGACAGTTTACCTTACCTATGGTTCAGTTACAAATGAAGCAGTCTTTGCAGTTGAAACTACTGACCTTTTTCTGTCCCAGCGTGCTCCATCAAGATATAATCCGTGGATATAAACACCATCTTCTGGTGCATTCTCAGATGTATCAGAAGGAATAACCTGAAGGTAGAGGCACACACTAGTAATGATCTTTCTAGACAACTTTATAAAGGAAACGTCTCATAAAGGAAATGTCTCATAAAGGAAACATTAACTAAGCCTTCAGAAACATTCACGGAAACTCCACTATATATTAGCTTGTTAAACTCTAACTTTTTTCAGCAAAAGTAAAAATATATAATCCAGTTCTTTTTAAAGCATTTTATCAGGTGCTATTACATCTCACATTATTTTTTGCTAAAATAGAAGCATTTGGATTATTTGAATGAAATATTGAAATATACAAAAGTTCTATCATACAGATACCAAGACAAATACATTCTTCAGGAAACACAAAGAACAGAGATAAATCAACTTGTTTTTAATGGGCTATTAAAATATGAATTTTGCAATCCCCTTTGCTTAAATACATGACTTAGATGTAATGATATATTGTGGAGGTTTTTTTTTTTTGCTTTCATTTTGAAATTTATTTTATTTTTTAATTTTTACAAATTTTTCTTTCATCACTGTCCATTTTTATACATTATTTGATTTCTCCCTCAGGTGTAGTCCCCATAATTCTCCCACCATGATGGCACCTGTGAACCATCACCATTATACTGTGGAGTTTAAGGAGTTACTATACCTCAAATTCATATCCTAGTAAATCAATAGGGATGGTATATTTTCTGGCATAATTCTGCATTGCTCCAGTTAAAAAAGCTTGGGTGAAAAAGAAACCTGAGAGCCAAAACACACAAGGTTTTCCAGTATCATACCAGACCTACAAAGGGAAAACAAATTGCATTATACACACTTGTCACCTGAAATGCAATTCCTGCCTTTGGTTTTTGAGTGTGTTGCTGACACTGTGTCATAGGACTCTCTTCCCTGACACCAAACACACAGCTTAGGTTGGCCCTTCTACCTCTTTTCCCTTCTGATTACTCTTGGAACATTCAAACTTGATTTTTTTCATTAACCTGAATAGATCATAGTTTGAGAGATTCAAATCTTCTGCAAAAAGTCAAATATGAATTATTTGAGGATTTATTATATTCCTCATCGACTGAAAACAATCATCTTTAGACCTCTTACACATCATCTAACTATAGCACTCATGTGCTGATTCCAGTTCTTTAACTCTCTTAAACTCCCTGCCCCAAGCCCACTTCTCTTGCCCCAGTTCAGATATCCATGGCCTTCTTTTTGTATCAATGAGTACGGCTTCTTCTTTCCTTTCTCTGCTCAATACCTACAGAACAATGTTCACAGTATAGTTTACCATGTATGATTTGGATCAGGTTTAACATCTGGCACAATTCTTCAGTGATCTACTACCCCATAATATTAAAGTTCAAAACCTTAGTCACCTAATACAAATCTCAGTCTGGTCCCAAATTGCACGTCCACTTCTATCCTCTTTGTTCTCCTTCAGACAGTTTACATTCTAATCAGATTGCACTATTTGCTGGTGACTTCTCTGCCTGATAGATAGGGACATTTATTGTTTTTCTCTGCTTAAGTGATAGGACTCTTCTGTCCCCCTGGAAGATTACACTCCAGCATTCTCAATCCAAGTACTTTTGGCAGTGGAATGCTACCTTCTATGGTAGGTATGTAATTCATGCCGGGCTGATCATGTGTCCAGTTATAGTGACTAATTTGGTAATGGGCATATGACCCAGTCAAAGCCAGAGAGACAGAGATTCTTGTTGTACTGCTGGGAAAAGACTCACTCTCTACTCTCAAGTGTGAATGTGAGGCCAGAGTTGTAGTTGCTATCTTGCTACGAGATGAGAACATAACTGAGGATGGAGATACCTCACAGAGAAACAGAGCCAAGAGATGAAGTGCAAGAAGCCAGTGACAGGTAACTGTGTTCGTACCCTAGGTCAAATCCTGCTGGAGCCACTTTACCCCCTGATTTTTCAGTTATGTGAGGGAACAAACTTTATTTCAGCTTAGTCAGAAAGCTTACAACAGAATCAATCCTAAATGATATAGTGCCTTTCATTCTACAACTATCATTAGATCCTTTTCTATTTTTTTTTTTTGCAGTGTTCAAAACTATTCGTTCTTTAGGCCCAGCTCAAATACTGCCTCATTCATGAAACAAACTGCTTCTTGAACCAGAAGATCTCTTCCCCCTCGTTGAATTCCCAGAACATTCTACATGGTGTTTTTTTTTTTTTAATGACACATGATACTGCCCATGTGACATGTGTATACATAACACTGTATTGTATTAAATAGTTTTTCTTAGACACATAGCTAGCCTCCCTATAGACTATTTAGAAACTTGAAGGCAGGGCTCATGTTGTCATCGCCTTTTTATCTCACAGGTGCTTCGGACAAACTGGAACCTCAATTCACATTTGTTGAATGAACAGATGGAGCAACTAAATAAACTTTGTCTCTGAATGAGTGACACACTGTAAGAACCTGCCAGCAAAAGTACAAGTCATCAGATCAAGGAGAAGCAGACACGCATATCGAGCTTGACAAGCACATATGTCAGGTAGAACTAGCACCTCGCATAAGAATACTGTGAGAAGCTAGTAAACAAGTGTGCAGAAAAGTCCCTCCTTCACTCAAGGGCTTCATTTAGCCAAGTATGTCATGAGTGTCTGGGCAAGCTATTTATATGCAATCTCTGAATTAGCCACCATTTACTGAGTACATGATAGTCCCTATGCCAAACATTTTACATGTGTCAGTTCATTTAGTTCATAAAATAGCTCAGTGGTTATTCCTCCCATTTTATCGATGAGGAAACTGGGATACAGGAAGATAAATATCTTGATCAAAGTCCCACACATACTAAGGATCAGATCCAGGACTTAAAATGAGATTTTAACCACTGTACAAAAAGCTTAAAACTAAAAGGCATGGGAAGGAAAAGGGGGAAATAAATAGGTTGAATGTGGAGAAGTAAATAAGACAAGGATAGGAGGGCCTCCCTGGTGGCCTAGGGGTTAAGTCTCAGCACCATCACAGCCTGAGTTCTATCCCCAGCCAAAGAGCTACTCACTTATGAATAGCAGACCTCTTCAGTCTTGCCTGCTGTTCCCCTTAGCAATGTATGTCAGTGAATCCTCTCACCCTACCTACCTCTGGCCTACACAAAAATAAGTAAAATTATTAAAAAAAAAAAAGAGAGAGAGAAAGAAAAGGACAGGAAACTCCAGATGATTCATTTGCTTAATTTGTTAACTCTAAGAGTCATGAGAAGGTGATATGAATAGGCCACCAGAAAGACAGACGATGGGAGAACTGTCCAACTTACGTAAGTTTAAAAGGACAATGAGGGTGATCCATTTAGGGGAAGAGTTGTGGTAAAGAATAATAAAGGTGGCTCCGACTGAGGGAGAACTTTCTAAATCATTCACATGGAATGATTCCATGGGGAAATCCAATTTCAGACAATAGAGAATTTAAAGTGAACTTTATGTTATCAAATATTAAAAAAAAAAAAAAAAGGAATCTGTCCTGGAGACAATCCCAGCTGATACCGTGTTGGAATTCCTCTGGAGGATCAAGCTAAAGATGCTTCAGAATCCTTCGAGAACACAGCAGTTCACTTGAAATATAAGCATTTCCAGTAAAAGTTTCAGAAAAGTTTGAACAATAAACTGTATTGTAAAAAATTAAACAGTAAGATTGTGGCAAGGGGAGGATGGAATTGACTATATGTCAAATGTTTTTGATAAGTGACAGAAAGAAACTGGTACACACAGGGAGAAGTCAAATACGCATTGTAGACATGGTGAGAAATCATTTGGGAGAGTAGGGTCCTGCCCTCTACTTTCCTGTGCCCTGAACATCCTTTTATGTTTGTTCTTGGAATGATTGGGGGGCTTGCAAAGCAGTCATCTTTACTCTAGTTTTAAGAGGCATTGATTTTAAGAGAATGGCCAATTATTGATAAATCCAGGTCTCAGGCTCTTTATGTAATTTATCATCACTATATGTACACATATATCTTACCTGTAAAAAGTTCAACCGGGCTAGAAAATCTGTGATGTAACTTCCTAGGGGTTTAAGACTTGGGTATGATCGTTTGGCCCATATTTCTGGAACCTTTCCAACAAGCAAACTGCTAGAGAGTGCCTCCAATGCAGAATCCATTACAACCACGCCCTTAATAGCTTTTTCAAGGTCCTGTAGACTCTTACGTATGGTTCTAATTAAACTGCAATAAAAGAAATTATGTCACCAACATATATATGCTAGTAAATATCAACATACAGTCTTTCCAGAAGAAGAAATAGCAGGAATCTCATTTACAGTTGTGTGGGAGTATTTCCCTGTGTAGTCCATGCCACTTGGCATTATAAAGTAATTTCTAGATGATACTTAGAGGAACATTTTTCATTTGAATCATTACATACATATTTTAAAATATAGGCATTAATACAACTGCTTATTAAAATTAGAGCTTTCAGGACATTATGGTTTAGGACCAGGTTCACTTAAGCAGAGAATGATTTAAGGAAAAGTAATAGGTAAAAATATGGGAAAAGTCATAAAGGTTTACATGATGGCTGAAACTTAGGAAATACTGCATTAAAATATAAAGTATATAATCACTAATATACTTGCAAATATTTTGTCTCCCACTTAGAATACCATAAACACACCTGAAGTGAGTGGTTTGGGTGTGAAGCCTAACCAACTGAGAGATAGTATGTTACATATTTATATAAAAAATTAATTAAGGAATCATAGTGTTTTAATATGTCATATTTTAAAGTTTCAACAATCTGGAAAACAAAATAAATTTGGGAACACTTTAGGAAACTCATAACCAAAACGATTCTCCATTCCTAAACTAATATTAAATGTAGAAAATTCAAATTAAAAAATCCTAAGTGAACAATTTGTTTGCTATCATGGGCACCTAATAAATATAGATTGGACTCAGGAACAAATAGGAGGTCTATGTGTATCAAGCAGAAAAATGACAAAATATGTGACTACACATAGGCCTAGTTACACTCATTCCATCTTCAGTTCTTGAAGACAATAGTAATGGATGGTAAGATGTGATTAATGAGTACTTTTCAACTAAAAGCAGATATTTTTTCATCATCATTTTTACATTCTAAAAGAAAAGCTACCCATACTTTTGGGGCAGAAGTTCATACAACTTTTAAAAAGGAGAAAAATTCTAATGAAATGGCAGGTTTTGATACTTTTTTCTTAAAATTTTAATTCAATACTAGTGTGTCTTTAACTTTATTTGATTGACTTTTGAATCACTTGGGCTATATAGATTCTTACATGTTAAATCTTTCCATTTCTTGTACTAACACAGTATTCATGCTCTCTTCATATCTCACAGGATACATCAGTAGCGCCGTTTCAATGTCAAAATCCTTTGGTAGCTATGAGAACAGATTTTGAAGATTACATATCATTTGGTGAGACAGGAGGTTCCCTGGCGGGGATCAAACTGGCACAGTGGGCAGTCACCTGACAGGGCTTGAGGCTTAACCCCTAGGCCACCAGGGAGGTCCCTACTCACCATACACTCTTAAGTGAAAATTGTTATCTCCATTTTACAGATGAGAACATTTAAGTACAGAAGGGTTAAGTAACTTTCCAAGGGAACACAGTCACAAATGGGTCTGTTTAAACCCACAGATTTCTATTTCCAAGGCCTATAGGCTCTTTACTATAGTACATATTGATAGCACTTTTTAAAGATACATATTTCTGAAAAGTTGTGTAATATCCTTTTGTAAATGGAATCTTGTTTTCCTTTTACCATTTCATTATTGTTATATTATTTCCAATCAATTATCAACCTCTTCCAAATAACTTTGATAACCACACTACCAAATAATTAATGCGCTGTTTATAGCAGCATTCCAGAGAGAAGGGAGAGAGACCACTGAGTGTCTGTTTCTATGAGTCATCTCAGAGATCCGGGAGAAGTGATGAAGAGGATTTTGGGAGTGATGATCAAACCCCAAGATAGTGGAATTCACATTCTTAAAGTGGGGCAAAAAAGTTTCCTGATCATGGAAGTTCCAAACTAAGAAAGTTGCACTATCTCAAATGTCCTGGGTAATGGTCCTTGGGTGGTACAAAAATTCTTCAACTCATACCAGGTGGTAAAGGTTAAGGGCTCTTTGGTTCAGCACAACCTTTCTAACCTAAATAAATCCCAAATGCTAGTGCCAGGAAACTTTCTGTTAGTGCTCTTGTAAGAGCCTCTATTCAGTAAGGGTGACAACATTTACCCCCAGAGACAAACCACAGAAATAGCAAGGGATCAAGGGTTAGAAGAGTCAACAGAAGCAGCAGCAGCCAGGAATGGGGGGTCAGAAGGGTCACTCTTCACTCAAGGGTGGCAGACGATGCTCCCCTCTGTTTTCCACTGGCTGCAGGCAGGCTAAAGATGAGCAGGCTCTCTCCTTCTGGGGTGGTATAAGTCAAGGATACCAACTGAAGAGAGCAGGACAGTGGTGCTGTCTATAGGCTTTCAAGACAGATGTGCAAGGATTCAGGTTCTGCTGTCAGACTGCCTGACACTGAAATATAAGGATAAATACCTTGCAGGGAAATGATGACGATCTGGGTTTAGGACCACTGATCTTTTAAGTTACCGTAGTAGTGTTTTTGTGTTTTGCATTGAAGACAGAAAAAACGGTGAGAATAGAATGACTCCACTTTACCTTGTAGGGCTAGTTACATTGGACTGTATTATAGAGAAGAAAAGTTAGAGCAGCTAATTAGGTACTGATTTTTTTATCTTCCTGTGTCTCTTCACTTTCTAAGGTACAGATTAAGAACTATTCATTCCTTGAACTAGCAGGTTCAGACCATTTCCTCTATTTTGAACAGGTAGGTACATTATTTATGTTTAGAAATGGCAATAAATCCTATGTTCAATAGTTCACCCACAACTATAGTTATTAAGGACTTACTATGTGCCAGGAGTTACGCAAATAAAAAAATTTGCTATCATCAACACTACGGATTTAGAAACTGATGCTCAAAAAGCAAAGGATCTCAATCAATGTTATAATGTTTATAGATGGAATTTTTGTATTTCCATATTCCCTTTTATGCTATAAGCAACATATTTTAAGCTAAATATTACCTTTTTGAGAATACCATTGGCAATTTCTAATAGAACGTGGTCAGAACTTCCAGACGATCCTGTCTGATTGGAGCCTCCCTGGGTGAGGAGCAAAGACTCAAAGAGGATTTTCGTTTGTTGAAGATCTTTAGAAATATCAACATTTTCATGTAATCCAAATATCTCAGGGTGTTGAGTAAATGGAAGTTTCTATCAGGAAATAGATTAAGTAGATTAAGTTTAGATTAAGTTTCTATCAGGCAATTACATTATCACTGGATATGTAAATCATAAGGGAGTCATGTATAGATCCAAAAAAAGTTAAAAATCAACCTAACATGTAGTATCAGAGGAATTAAACCTTTTCAATTTTCAATAATTACTAAAAACTAAAGAAACTGAAAGTTGATTGAACCATAATTCTTGTTTAACCTTATACATTACTGGAGAACCTTTTACTATTTACTTTTAGAAAATCGCACTCAGATCTAATCCTATTTTTGGTGATATCAGTTACCTTAATGAATTCAATGTAGTCATTATAAGTGCCTTTGGGAGGTGCAAAATAATTTCCACTGGGAGAAAATTTGTAATGAGGGTTTTCAACTATATGTGGGTTGTAAAAATCAGCCAGCATAGTCAAGAGGAGGCGTCTGTCCCAATCATCTGTCACTCTTCCTCCATAGTTACACTCCCCAGTTAGGTAAGAGATAGCTTCAAATGGAATTGTATCATATTCATTTAAAAATAACTGAAACAAAGGAAAAATAAAGTGAGAAAAACCTTGAAGTCTTTCACTTTGTCTCAATTTTAAGATGACATTAAATACCTATCAATTAATTAATCATCTATCATCTGTCTATATACACGGAAGTGGGGTTGAAAGAAATTATCATCATCGGTGGTCTTTGGGTTGTTTCATTTTAAGTAACTTTGCTTATATGCATCTTCATTTTTGTTTCTCACAAATAAACACATATTGCTAGTTTGGAAGCTACTGTAATAGCAAAAAAATTAAAAAATTTAGCTAAAAACAAAAACAGTTAAAAAATGACTTTTTCATGTAATTTTGGATAAAACTTATCTTGGGGTACTGGTTGTCAACTGGGTGATTTTGGCAATATTGGGAGACATTTTATAATGTCATAATTAGTATGGGGGTGGGGATGCTATTGACTTCTAGTGGGTAAAGACCTGAGATGCTACTAAACAATGCCCACAACAGAGACCTGGTCCAAAATGCCAATAGTGCCAATGCTGAGAACTGGATGCCTTACTTAGGACACTGTTCACAAAGTGATGAAAACAAAGCAACCCCAAACTTCAGTGCATACCAGAGCCTGATTCACACAGCATGGCAGTTCTGGTGATAGACAACACATATCTTTTCTAGTTTCCTTAATATTGGAGTAACAATATAATAAAAACCACTATTTGTGTAGCTTGTACATGGTCTTACTCATCTCCCAATAACTCTGTATTGTATGTAACTGAGTCTGGACATGTGAAATAACATGAAGGCCTGGGCTTATTTCTTCCAGATCCAGATCCCATACTTTTTCTTAAATGTAAGAAGAAATTTTTGGTCATATATATGGCATTACTGGTTAAGAGTTTTTCTGACCTTACTGTGCAGGAATTAAAGCACAACTGGTGCACAATTAAGAAAAAAAAGTTTTAAAATCTCCAGAGCCAAGTTAAAAGGAGGTCTAATTCTTTGCATTTCCAGGAAGAAGAGACATGTCAAGAGATACAACTGGGACACAAAGAGGTAAGGTGATCTTCTTGAAGGTAAGTGATTTGTGAAAAAGAAAAATTTCTCCTCTTCTTCTTTGGGGGAGGAGGGAGTTATGTTCAAGTGTGTCCCTTTCCTCCTCAAAACTGCAGGACCCCAAGAGTAATTCATGTTAAATTTTTATCATATGGAAGAGGTTGACTTGCAAGTCATTCCTTTGCTATCTACTCTACTTAGCTATTAATTTGCTGATTTCCCCCTTTGGAGAGAGATAGCCTGCTGGTATGACCAGGTGAAGATGGCTTAAAGATCAATTCCCTCCCAAGTTTCTAGTACTTGAAGAAATGAAAAATAGATCCAATCTATGCCGGCAGACTCTGATCTTGGGCCTAGAAAGGTTAATGACACCAGAGGCTGCAGGTCAGGTCCTGGCCAGAAGACAGAAAGTTCTTAGTTAACTGGTTATACACAGTATGGTGGTTTTAGCAAAATTTTCTCCAAGCTTAGGATATACCAACTAAATTGGTCTCAAAAACCAAAGAAACAAGATTCTTGATGATGACACTTTTGTACTGCTGAATCAACCAACTCTAGAATCTGTCCTTCCTCGGCACATCTTATTTTTTAATGTGAGATAATAAATTTCATTGTGGTTTAAAAGTCAATCTGAATAAAATTTCCCATTACTTGAAGGAGAAAAAAATCCAAAAGGAGATAGTGCTTCATAGCTATAACTATTACTATTAGTTACACACCTATTATGGTATTGGGAGAATTCAGTAAGATATTCTAAGAAAAGGGTTTCTCCATCAATCTTAGTCCTTTCTAATTTTACCTGTAGTTGTTGAATACTGATACGTAAGTCTGATTCATTAAATCCATATGGAATATTCCAACCAAGAGGGCCAAATTTCTTTCTCTCTTGAACAAGGGCATGAAAAAAACAAACTCCAAACAATAACTTCTCCCATGCCTTTAATATAAAAATTATACAACAAGAAAGAATTCTGATGAGTGCTATTCATTGAAACCCGTAAAGTCCCTAATAATATATGCAAAACTATTTTACATGGATATTGGGTACACTGAAAAGCATTATTAATATGTCAAAACATCATTACTAGAATTGAAATTCCATGAAGGCAGGTTTTTTTTGGGGGGGGGTATATTTTATTCTTACTACTTTATTATCTGATACCTAGGATAAACATACATATTTATTGAAAGAATAAATTTATTGAAAGAATGAATAAATATGTGAAAATAGATTGTTAGTCTTAGGTCTTAAACATATTATTGGACTTTTGGTTACAAACTAAGATACATTCATCCATTCAACAAATATTTATTTGAATGTCTACTTTGTGGGAAACAGAACACAAGTTATTGGGAACAAAATGATGAACAAGAGAGGTGCAATTTCTGTCTTCTTAGGAAATGCTTGAAATTCAATATTGTTAAGTAAAATATTTACATTTTCACACTATAAAAGCACATTTTAAAAGTTCCAGAGGTTGAGAATTACCAGTTCCTTTCCCTGGCATCCACTGAAAAATTGATCATCAGAAATTGGATCAGTGAGGTATGATTGAAGGAGATTTAGCCGAAGACCTGTGGGAGGTTCATTAGTCATTTTTACTCCATTCTGTAGAATTGTTACTGGGAACTAAGACAAAATAGATAGAAAGCATTATTCACAAGTTTACCAGCTTAATTCCTAAATGTTAAGCTTTAAAGCTTGTTTAAGATATTCAATGTAACAGATAAAAAGCACATATACTGAACTCCATAGAAATAAACATACTTTGGGGGATGGATAACTTGTAAGCCAAAGTCTAAAGGATGAGTTACAGACTTCAGGGGAAAAATCTTCACATATTTTTTCCAACATGGGCATCCAGGAGACAGCAAGGTGACAATTCTGTAGGCAAACCCAACTTCCTTCTTCTACTGCTGCTTTAATCATTTTTGTAGCAACCGGTCCTTGTCCCTGTCCAAGTGAAATAGCTTGAAAGCTATTTCCAGACATATCTTTATCATTTGCAAATTTCAGCAGGCCTAAGAGGGTAGAAAAAATGTTTCACAGTTAACTCTAAAGTTATAAAATATGTCTTATTTTCAGTGTATAGGTATTTAGTTTTGGAACTCTCAATAGTTATCTTCCCTTATAAATATGAGATTTACAAGTTGATTTACAATCATATAAAAATGAATATTGAGCAAGCAGATTTATTTATAATTTCTTTAAAAGTTTAGCATATATGTACTTACTGGCCATGGGATCTGCTCCTGGAGATAGCACGAAAATTAAAGGAATGGTGCAATTTGAATCCAAATAACTCTTAGTCAAATCAAATGGTGGAGGCTCTACAAACTTTTTCCCTAGTTTATCAGTCACATAATTTGTTATCGCTAGAGTTATCTGTTGAAGAGAAAAAATATATGATCTTCAGGGTAATATTTATTTCACAGAAAAACTTTGATTATTACTGAAAACCTCAAAGAATAAAGTAAGAGTATAGCTGTCAAGAAAACGATGCAGTATATCATAGGCAAAATACTAATTTTCGTAATACAGAAAAAGTGTCTATAAATCAATAGGAGAAGACTACTCAAAAAAAAGGCAGAGGGGATGAACAGTGTATAGAAAATGAAATAGAAATGAATATTAAACATGAAGAGATGCTCAACATCAGTACAGCAGAGACTGCAAACTGTTCCCCTTGGTCTCCCTTTGGTAATTGAACCCCAAGTTTCCCCAGCCTATCTTGCAACTAAATGTCATGTGATGATATCTTGGTCAGAGGGATACAAGTAGAAAAACACAGGAAGCTTCCAGATCATGTTTTTATATGGGATTTGATAGCCTTCACTATTCTTCCTCTTCAATAGAGGTGGTATTCACGAGCCAGTTTCCATTTTGCTGAGGACTACACTTTAGGGGCCTTCTCTAGGATGAGAGAAAAAAGGTGAATTTCTGGTTGATCTCAAGAACAGAGTTACCCTGCCAGCCCTCAAATATTTTCTCTAGGCTATTAAAAGATAAATTAATTTTACTTAAACCTCTGTATTTTAGGTCTCTTTGTTACAGCAGCTTAGCCCATATTCTAATTTTTCAACTGTCATTTTTTACATAAATATGATAAAGACAGTCTTTTATTGACCATTGGTTATTTATTTCTTAACAGCAGGCTGAAACTTGCTAGCTCAAAAACCAGTCTCAAAAATTTACACATTAAATTGTTTTAAACAAAACTTAAATTGGTAGGTTTTTAGTCCTTGAGAACTTGACTACTTTGTACCCAACATCTACTTGCCATAGATTAAATAAGCCCAGAACATAAAAACCCCAAACCACTGCTGCTCTTAAGAGCTCTGATTCAGAGAATCTTAGCCATCATGGTGCTAAGTAACATCCCCTACCTTACATAAGCGCCCTTTCTGAACTCCCTTTCTCCCGAGAATTCCCTTGCTCTCCTACCCTTCAAAACAACAGATCTCTCCTCAACTTCTGACATCCACACAGAATCATGTAATGATGGACTTCTCCCTTGTCAATATGCAAACCTGTAGAGCAATACCCAATGATGCTCATGTGTGCTACTGCCACCTCGTGGTCATCTTTTTCATTGATCACTCCCCCAAATTCCTCAAACCCACAGGTTAGCAAAAATCCAAACAATTGGCAACATTCTATATCCTATATTCTATATCACTAGAAACAGACATCCTCATACAACACTATGGAAGAGTAATCAGGTATAACTTTCATAGAAAGCACAAAAGTTATATCTATAAAATGACAAATGGACAAATGCACTGACCAGGCAATTTTATTACCAGGACTTTACTCTGAGAGATATTTACACATGTGAGATATGATTTTTGAGTAAGATTAGTCATTGCAGTATTTTTATAGTAGATAATATATAAATAGTGAAAATATTGACAAGGTCCATCAATAGAAACTGGGTAAAGAAGTTATGATATATAACTACATATATAATGAAATACCTTGCAATTACAAAATGAAAGGCTCTTTATGAAGTATACAGCAACACAGGACTACACCAAGAAGTAAGAAAAAGGTAAAAATAATTTTACTTCTCACCTTAAGAAAGCAGAAAAAGATGAACAAACAAAACCAAAATCTAGTGGAAGGAGGGAAATAATAAAAAGCAGAAAAGTAAATGAAATAGAAATAAAAAGACAGTCCAAAAGATTAATCAAACCAACAGCTGATTGTTTGGAAAAATAAAATAGAAAAATGTCATAAAGGTAAGAAGGGAGGAAATTCAATAGAATCAGATATGAAAGAGAAGTTACAACAGACATCTCAGAAATTTAGAGGATCATAAGAGAGTACTATGAACATTTGTATGTTAGTAGGTGGATAATCTAGAAGAGATGGATAAATTCTTAGAAATATATCATTACCCAAGACTGAATCAGGAAGAAATAAAAAACCTGAACAGACCAACAATAAGCAAGGAAATTGAAACAGTAATAAAAAATCTCCCAAAAAGCAAAAGTCAAGAACAAAGTCATTACTGAGTTCTACCAAACCTTCAAAGATGAATTTATACCCTATACTTCTCAAACATTTCCAAAAAACTGAGAAAGAGGGAATACTCCCAAACAACCTCGATGGTGCTAACATAACCCTTATACTAAAACCAGACAGAGATTACAAAAAAGGGAAAACTACAGACCAACTTCCCTGAAAAGACAGATGCAGAAATCTTCAACAAAATATTAACAAACTGAATTCAACGGGCCTCCCTAGTGGGGCAACGGGTTAAGTCTCAGCACTATGAGGCTATCCGCAGCCACTACAGCACCAGTTCAATCCCCATCCAGGGAGCTTCCCACATGGTACAGCAGACTCGTCTACTGCTCCCCCCAGCAGTGTATTTCAGTCAGTCTGCCTGTTCTGCTCCCCACTCTGTCTCTGGTGAATCCTCTCACCCTTCCCCCACACTTCTGGCCTGCATCCCAGCTCTTGTATGCATAAATAAATAAATCTTTTTAAAAAACTGAATTCAACAATGTATTAAAAGGATCATATACCATGACCAAGTAGGATTTATTCCAGGGACCTAAGAATGGTTCAACAGCCAAAAAACAATCAGTATAATTTACCACATCAACAAGAGGAAAGATAAAAATCATATGATCATATCAACGGATGATGAGAAAACAGTTGATAAGATTCAACATCTATTTATGATTAAAAAAAAAAAACTCAAAAAGCTGGGGATAGAATATACCTCAACATAACAAAAGGCCATTTATGACAAACCCACAGCTGATATCATTCTCAATGATAAAAAAAACTAAAAGCTTTCACCACTACTATTCAATACAATATTGAAAGCCACAGCTAGAGAAATTAGTCAGGAGAACGATATAAAAGGAATACAAATTGGGAAAGAAGTAAAACTATCACTGTTTGTAGATGATATGCTATATACATAGAAAATTCTGATGACTCTACTAAAAAACTAATTGAAACAATAAATCAGTAAAGCAAAGTGGCAGGTTACAAAATCAATTTACAAAAACCAGTTCTACTCTTATATGAAAGCAATGAGATAGAAGAGAAGGAAATCAAGAAAACAATCCCCTTTACAATCACACAAAAAGAATAAAAGACCTATGAGCAAATTTAAAGGAGGTGAAAGACCTGTACAATTAAAATTATGAGACATTGTTAAAAGAAATAGCAGGCACAAAGAAATGGAAAGATAGTCTCTGCTCATGGATTGGAAGAATTAACATTGTCAAAATGGCCATCCTATCCAAAGCAATATACAGATTCAATGCAATGCCTATCAAAGGTTCAAAGGCATTCTTCAAGGAATAGAACAAACATTAGTGAAATTCATATGGAACCACTAAAGATCCCAAATAGCAAAAGTAATCCCGACAAAAAAGAGGAAAAATGGTGGCATCACACTTTCAGACTTCAAACTATACTAAGAAGCTATAAACAGTATGCTATTAGAACAAAAACAGATGCACATTCAATGGAATAGAAGTGGAAGTCCAGAAATAAACTCAGTTCTATCCACTTACGTGGACAATTAATTTATAACAAAGAAGCCAAGAATATACATTGGCAAAAGGAAAGTCTCTTCAATAAATGGTGTTGAGAAAACTGGACAAGCACATGCAAAAGAATGAAACTAGACCATTATCTTATACCATACACAAAAATTAACTCAGAATGGGTTGAATACTAGGATGTAAGACCTGAAACCATAAAACACATAGAAGAAAACATAGGCAAAATATCCTACAGCATAGACTTCACAGACATCTTTATGGATTTCTCTCCAACAGCAAGAGAAACTAAAAGGAATATAAACAGTTTGGACTACATCAAACTAAAACACTTCTGTAACAGCTAAAAACTATCACTAAAACAGAAAAACACCCTACTGAATGGGGTTAAGCAGTTGTATACCATACATCTGAAAAGATGCTGATATCCAAGGTCTACAAAGTACTTATACAACTCAACAAGAAGAAAACAAATAACCCAATCAAAAAATGAGCAGAAGAGCTACATAGGCATTTCTCCAAAGATGACATACAGATGGCCAACAGGCACATGAAAAAATGTTCAACATCATTTACCATCATCAGGGAAATGCAAATCAAAACCACAATGAGATATCACCTCACACCCTTGAGAATGGCCCACATCAAAAATACCAGAAACATGTTAGTAAGGATGTGGAGAAAAAGGAAGCCTCATACACTATTGGTAGGAATGAAGACTAGTCCAGCCTTTGTAGAAACAGTATAGAGATTTCCTAAAATTTAAAAAATATATCTACCATATGACCCAGCAATTCTACTCCTAGGTATCTACCTGAAGAATGCAAATATACTAATTTGAATATCTATATGCATTCCAATGTTCACTGCAGCACTATTTATGATAGCTAAGCTATGGGAACAATTCAAGTGCAAAAAAACAATATCTGGGTCCGAAAGATCTGTTGCATATACAGAAGGGGATACTACGCAGCTATTAAAAAAGATAAACTCTTGGAATTTGCAACAATATGGATGGAACTGGAAGGGATTATGCTAAGTGAAATAAGTCTGAAGGAGAAACACAAATATTAGATGATGTCACTTATATGTGGAATTTAGAGAAACAAAACAATGGGTCAGATTAATTCAAACCAATAACAAACTTGAAAAATCTGACTGTAAAATTGAGGCTCACAGGGGTGGAGTTGGAAGGAGGAGAGTGGCAAGGTGAAGAGGCATAATGGACTAGAGTGAGGACTATGGGTGCCTTCTTAGTGGATATGGTGTGCTGACATACACCTGAAGGATGTGATCCTAGCCCTCTAAATCACATACAGTGTTGTAAGCCATTGTTGCCTAAATTTAAAAAATAATAATTTATTAAAATGTAAAAGCCATTCTTAGCTCACAGCCTATACAGAAACAGGTTGTGGGCTGTTTTTGGTCTATATATATTGTTTACTGAATCCTCAGTAAGCAGTATAAAACTCTACAAACTTTGATGGAAGATAACAATGCCCAAATTTTCAAAAATTTCCAACAGCCAATCAAAATTACTGTGCATTCCAAGAAGTAGCAAGATAGAATCTATAACTAAGAGAAAGATCAATCAATAGAAACAGATTCAGAAATTTTTAATCAACAATTTAAAAAGTTATCACTGTAGGTAAACGTGTTCTAGTATGTAAAGAAAAAATTATAACAGAATGAAAGTAAAATAGAATTAAAGGTCAAGTGAACTTTCTAGAGCAAAATACCTAACAGTTGAAACAAAAAATTAATTGGATGGTATTAATATTGATTAGATACTATAAAACAAGAAAATCACAAACTAAATAATAACAATAGAAACTACCCAAACTGAAGCACAGTTTTGTATATTAAAATAAGATATTAGATATAATTAACAGAAATATCATTAAATAAGACACTAAAATAAAAGCATATACCAGTCACCTATGGTACATTATCAAGCAGTCTAGAGCAAATTTACTTGGAATCATGGGTTGGGTGGCAAAAATAATTGAGGAAATAATAGCCAAATTTTTTCCAAGTTGAGGAAAATTATAAACTTGTATCTGAAATGAAGTTTAAAGAATAATAAAACTTTAAACCCAATACTTCATAAATAGCAAATTATCTGAGTTCCAAAAAGAAGGCATTTTTCTTTTACCTTATCAGGCCTTAAACACCGAAGAATTATAATTTTCTGTAATTCATTTAGGTTCTTATCCATGGGTTCTGGAAATTTAGCATTGTGTGGCTCTTTGCTGTCATAGATTTCCCTCCATTTAGTTACATGGTCACAAAAATGATCCCTAAATGGGACAAAAACCAAAACCAAAACAAAACCAATTATTCTTCAATGGAGAAAATTTTTGAGAGATTGTTGAGCAAGGAAATAAATCAAGGTCATCATAAAGCCATTTAAAAATCACTAGATGACACATTTACACATCACTATTCAGTGTTATCAAATTTAAACAACTACCTGAGTCCTTTGAAGGCAGGAAATTCACTTGCATGACAAATTTCCTCCCAGCTTTTATCCTGTAGCCAAGTTGGATCAGGATTTTTCTCAGCACTCTGAAGACTTACTCCTCCAGTTAAAAGAAACATCAGCTCTTGGTATTCAATCTCTTTCTTTGCCCTGTATTTCCAAAATAAGGACTGCTATAAATTGTTGATTTTAAAACAAAGTGAGGCAAATTCTTGTTTTTATAGCCTCATTAAAATAATCAGGACTGAGTTAGTTTACTGCTACAAACAACTAAAAAACTGGGCAAAATGAATGAATCAGTTGCTTTTAGGAATTTTACAATAGCCAGTACAGGACTGTGGTCCATGAAAAAAGGGATACAAGTAAGGTCATCCCTATGGTTGCCATAGCTATCTGCTGAGAGGCATTTCCAGACCATAAAACAGGGAGGTGATAAAAATTAGAGTTTGGCAGTATTGCTAATTGAAGAGACAGAGATCAGAGTTAAAGAAGGCTGAAGTTACTGGAATTTGGGGGCAAAATATCAGAGAGCAGGGAGATGCATAGAAAAGAAGCTCAAAAATCTCTAAATATCAAGTCACATATGAATAGGGTAAAAAAGGCCACCAAAGAATGCCTGAAAAGCTGTAAACTTAGTATAGCCACCAAACTGCTCATGGAAATATGAGTTCTTGCCAACTAGAGTTGACTCTTTGTTGAATCCAAGGAAGAATTCGGTGACTACAGCATAGAGATGAAACCTTAATACTGAAGTTAGAATAAAGTCTACTATAAAACTGCCATAAGAAATCTTAAAGACAAGGCCTTGAAAAGATCAAACTATTTCAGTGGTAATTTACCTACAAAAATAAGTCTATTGTTCTTTAAAGTATTAATTTTTTTAAAAAAACAGTGTTCACCAATGTAAAATTCACCACATCTATAACCAGCAGAAAAGTCAGTCAATAGATGTAAAAATGATTAGAGATGATATGACAGATAGGAATGTTAAAAGAGCAATTGTAAATACTTTGAAGGAGCTAAAAGTAACATGAATATAATGAAGAGATAAATAGGTGATATAAAATATAACCAAATGCAATTTATAAAGGTAAAAAATAAATAATATATGAAAGAAAAATTGATGGTTTCCCCACCAAACATGCACAAATTTAAAGTGAAGTAGACCTACACTATAAGAAATGTTAGAAATTTCAGGTAGATGGAAATTTGAACCTGCACACAAAAATAAAGAGTGCCAGTGAACAAAAAACATTTTAAAATTATTATTTAGGTGTCTCTAAAAGAAAACTGAATACTCAGAGCAAAAAATGGGATTAAAAGCACACCTAGAAGTAAAAACATCTGATAATAAAACAAAGGGTAGGCGGGGAGAGAAAGTAAGTTTTTATAACATAAATTCTTTACATATATAAAGAACATATATAGAGAGAAGATATATAATATCAACAAAGGGTATGAAATAGAATCAGAAAGAAATACTCAATTCAAAGGAGAGAGAAAAACAGGAAATGTGGAAAAAGAACAAATGGTTAAAAGAGAAAACATTGTAAGATGGCAGATTTAAACATTACTATCTCATTGAATGTAAATGATCTAAACAATTACACTAAAGGTAGTGATTATCAGATTTGACAAAACAAACAAGACTTAACTAACACTGTCTACAGAAATACAGTCAAAATATCAAAACAATAGAGTAAAGGCAAAAGTATGGAAAGCTGTATACCATGCTAATACTATTTAAAAGAAAGCTGGAGGGACTATAATATCAGACAAGGCAGATGTCATGTAATAGGGTATCACTAAAAATTTTAAATGTCAATTCATTGAGAGCATAACAATCCTAAACATTATACTTTTAAAAATAGAGGATAAAACCATAAAGCAATATTGATATAACTGCAAAGAGAAATAGTGATTCCAAATGTCTCTTGATAGCAGATTGAAAAAGCAGACAGAAAATCAATCAGTATATTGAAGATATATAGACCACCTTAACCTATTTGACATTTACTGGAGCAAAACACTGAAGAACAGCAAACATACATATTCTTTTCAAGGACACATACATTTACAAAAATGGACCATATTCTGAAACTTACGATGTCTCATTCATAAAATTTCTAGAATAGGAAAAATCATGGAGACAGAAAGCAGATCAATGACTACCTGGGGCAAAGAATAGGAAAAAAAAGTGACTAAATGGGAACAACAACAAAAAATTTGAGATGATAGAAGTATTCTAAAACTGATTTTGGTGATGGTTACACAATTGTATGAATGTACTAAAAATTAACCATATTCTTAGAATGAGTGAATTACATGATATGCCAATTATACCAAGTAAGATAAAGGAGACCTCTGTTGAATGACTTCCACTTACATTAATAGAATAAGGTGCAAAGAACACCAATTCAGAAGTAAACTTTCACTGCTATGTTTATTGCAGAACCATTTACAAGGTGAAGCTATGGAAACAACCGAAGTGACCAAAAACAGATGAGTAGATCAAGATGTGGTATATATACACACGGACTACTACTCAGTGATCAAAAAAGATAAATTCATGCCATTTGTGGCAACCTGGATCGAGCTGGGAGGGTTTATGCTCAGTGAAGTAAGCCAGAAGGAGAAAGATAATCACAGATGGTGTCACTTATGTGTGGAATATAGAGAAATCAAGCAAAGGTTCTAACGAAGACAAACTTTAAAATCAAACCTTAAAAGCTGATCACAGAACTGAGAAATTCAGCGGGGTGAGAACAGGGTGGGAAGAGAGCACAAGGGACTATGGTGGAGGACTATGGGTGCTTCAGGGGTGTGCTGTGGTGACTACACCTGAAGGAGCAGATCCCATACTTTCAAAACACTAACAAGAATCTAAACCAATGATACTTCAATAATAAAAAAAAAAAAAGGAAAAAGGGGCAAAGGAGCATTTTTGGTATTTAACTTTTGTAAAAGAGAAAAATACTTATATTTACTTATTTTTAAAAATAATTTAAACTTAGAATTAAATGGATGGATTTAGTTGCAGATTAGATGAAACTGAAGGGAGAAATAAGGCACTAAAAGAACAAAGCTTTGAGAGATGAGTGGGATAGAAAATATAGATGAGGGGTAAAAGACAGAGGGAATGTGAGAGAAACTAAGATATGTGTAACTAGAAAAGAGAGAATGAAGAAGAAGAAAATATGACTATTACTTCAAAGATTAACCACTCCTTCCCCGAAAAAAAAACCAAAACAAGTACTACAAATTTGTATGGTTGGTACTCCTTGTGAGAAGCAAATTGTAATAGAGGCTGGAAAAGAACACAAGGGGGAGCTTCTTACCACATGATCCAGCAGTCACACCCCTTGGTATTTAATCAAATGAGTTGAAGACTTACGTGCACACAAAACCTGCCACAAATGTTTACAGCAATTTTATTCATAATTGTCAAAACTTGGAAGCAACCAGACATCCTTCAACAGGTGAGTAAACTGGAGTACATCTAGACATTAGAATATTATTCATTGCAGAAAAGAAATAAGCTAGCAAATCATGTAAAGACACGAAACAACCTTAAGTGTATATAATTAAATGAAAGAAACCAATATGAAAGGACTTCTTTTCACCTGGTAGTTGCACACATTTTTGCTTTGTAAATGTATGGAATTGTACATGAACATTTTTTAACTTTTCTATGTGATATAAATTTCAAAAATCAACAAATCAGAACATCAATATTGTATGGACTCTAGTTTTCAGAGAAATGCATAAGTAAAACCATGAATTCAGCAGACAAAAACAGGATATACTTCTGTGGGAAACCATCTTTAATAACTAGATTTTCCAGGTAGATTTTATAAGTAAAAAGCAAAAAGATGAAACTTACAGAAGGAGATTGGCACATAATAAAAAGGAAAACAACAGTTTGTCTTTCTCAAACAGTGATCGGCATATATTACAATATAAGTTGTATGTGAAGTGGTCATTTAAATACCGTAGACGCTTTTCCAAAATTTTGGATTTGTTACTAAAAGGTTAAAAAAAAAAAGAAAGAAAAATATATTGAGTCCAAGAAAACTAAGAAAAAAAGGTAATGAACATGTAAATTGTGTTATTTTATCAAAGTATATACTATTAACAATTTAAAACCATACACATACACGCATAAGCATGTAAAATTGGTAAAATCTAAATAAACTTTCTGAATTTGTACAAATGTGAAATTTTTAGTTGTAATAATGTATTAGGGTTACACAAGATGTTACCATTGGAGAAACTGGGTGAAGAGTTACATGGGGGCACTCCCTGTATTATCTCCATAAATACTCCTGCAAATCAAGTTTTATTTTCACAGTCAAAACCTTCCCATATGGTATCTCAGATCAAAACACACACACATACACACCCACCAACACACACCCTACCTTAGATTTCTTTTCCAGGACTTACCTCATTCCCAGCCCAACATTTTTTTTAGAAGATTTATTTTTATTTATGCATACAAGAACTGGGGTGTAGGCCAGAGGTGCGGGTGTGGGGGTGAGGGTGGGGGAGAGCGGACTCACCAGAGAGAGAGTGGGGAGCAGAACAGGCAGATCTACTGAAAATACACTGCTGAGGGGAGCAGTGGGGCAAGACAGAAGAGGTCTGCTGCACCATGTGGGTTATTCCCTGGCATAGGATCAACTCATGCCTCAACTCAGGCAATGAGCTCAAGTGCTTGATAGCGCTGAGACTTTAACCCATGCACCACCAGGGAGAGCACCCCCCCCACCCCCTGCTTCCTGAGTGGAAGGAGTAAGCATCACAGGCAGTTTCTCTCTCTCTCTCTCTCTCTCTGTCACACACACACACACACACACACACACACACACACACACAGTTTTCCATATTTTTAATGCTCTATAAGGAATATGTATTATGTAATAAAAAATTATACATTTAATGGAAAGGTTGGTGAAATTCCAACCTGGGGAGGATGAATGAAATTAGAGCGTTTACCTGTCATGAATAGAGTTGATATAAAGGTTCACAAACCAGTTGAGAGAGTACTGATACATGGGGTCAATATTAGCCAGGTCTGCAATACTAAAGAATAATACTGATGAATGTTTAGCAATGGGCCTATAGCCTTCTCGGGACTCTGCTATTTTGAGTTCTGTTTTTTCTGCAATCTAAGAGAAAACAAAGATTAATAAATGTGATTTAAGTATTTATTTTTCATATAATGAAAGTTATATTTTAAAAAATACTCGTAACTCAATGACAATATTATAGAAACATAGTTTACAAAAATCAAAAAGATTGAACTTTAGCCAAGAAAACTTTGGGGGAGTAGGGCACACTTTAAAATCTATAGAAAAAAATTCTTATAGTTTTGTTTTTGTTCAATCTCATAGACTGATAAAAGGGAAAAGCAGGTTTTATATGAGGTGAGGGAACCTTCTTTTGAAGATGGTTTTTCTTATATTGCGTGGGTAGGAGAGTGGTGGAAGAAAAGAAAGACGTGATTTATTAAATTTCTCTCTTTTTATAAGTACTGGCACAAATAAATACCTAATCCCCTTTCCTTCTTGAATCTTAGTAGGAAATAAGCTCATAAATGCTCCCTTTCCTTTCTCTCCTTTGAAAAAAAACAGTGTGGCTAGAAGACAAAGAGCAGTTGTTTCTGCTCTTATGGGCAGGGACTGGGAAAGGAGATATCTCAGCCATGGTCCCTAGGTGGGGGCTATTACTCCTTTGACGTTCTAAAATGAAAAAAAAAAAAAGTTTCAAGTACACCTAACCAGAAAGCATCATTACCATCAAATTCACATAAAACTAAACCCATCCTGAGGGGAAGGGTGACCTTTTTGATATCCTCTATTCTAGAGCTGAAGAGCATGGGGTGGGGAGCAGCAGAGGGATACAGAGCAATGAGAACAATTTCTATTTAGGTTTATTTTTATTTTTTAATTATCCCAGTGTTAATATGTGTTTAATTCATTAGGTGGGCGGAAGTATTGAAAGGTCTGAAAATCAATGAAGTTAGCCTACAGACATCACACTGCAGTATCATTTAAATGTGTGAAATGTAGACTGTACTTGTCGTAGGCCTTAGTTTTCAACTATGAAATGCGAAACATGACTAATACCTAAGACCTCTTTCACATATACCATTGTCTAGAGTTACTTTTCTATTAAATATGTAATATAAAAAATGTTTTTGGCTTTGTCAGGTGAATTTGTAATAAATGTGCCACACTGACAATAGACCACTTGTCTCCCTTCCTCCACTTGCCACCCCCAACTCTCAACCTCCCTCTCCCTGATAATGACAAGGCAATGTCAGCAGAATATCCTTACTGGTTCCTAGAATCATCTACTGTACAGTCAACTAGCAACTATCTACACATATTACTTCAGCAAGGAACAGAAGTAAGTCAAATTTTCAATCAATTTTTAGGTGAAGAGCCAACTAAAACTTGAATGAACCTAACTAGTTATTTTACATATGCAATACTTTAAAAATTATATTATTTGTAAAGCTTTCATTCTAAATGTTTTCCTTCTGTACATAGATACCATATAGATCAGACCAGGTTATGAATAATTCAATAATAAGAGATATTCTTTCATGGCTATAAAATTAATTTCTATGTTTTCATATTTTATAAATTATTTTTCTTTTCCAGTAAGCTTTGTACAACATTTTCTTCAGGGACTAGGTGGAAGTTGGAATCATTAGAATTGAAAAATTTCTAGGATTCTTTTTTACCTGCTGTTTCTTTGTTATCTCATTGGACATATTTTTAGCAGAGTCTAAGATTTTAATTGCACTTTCATCTTCTAAAATGTTTCCTTCTGAAGATGACAGTGTTTCTAATATTTTTCTTTCTATATCCTTTAGTTGTTTCTTATTACTTGCAGATTGAAGAATAAGAGCATTTCGTTCTTCTTCTAATTCTGGTCTAAAAAGAAAAAATTAGTCTAAATTTGTATTTTATCTAAATTCATCTTTAAGCATTATATGTCACTATTTTATAGATATTTAAGTAATTCTGTAGACATGCAACACAAAGGTGATTAATGTCTTTATCTTAAAGAAAATTATTTCCATACAAGTAATAATTTGAAAATTAGTCAAGAAAAAAGCATATTTGAAAATATTTAAAATATTTAAATATTAAAATATTTAATTTAAAATATTTAATTTAAATATTAAAATATTAAAAATATTTAAAAATATTACATTTATGTATTAAAGGTGGGGAAAATATTTAAGTTTATTCATATGACTTAGCTGGGTATTTGAGAATAAGAAGTGGTGAAGTAACTCAGAGTACGAAATTTCTTATATACTACTGGTTTTTTTTATATTGGTCTCATTTTGATCAATAGTAGGCATGGAAAGAATAAAACATATAACAGGGTCTTCAAATGAAAGGCAAAATTGGCACTTAAGTCTTAAGAAAGTGGTATGAAACTTCAAAATAACATCCATGTTACAAAATACATTATAACATGCCTATGCTTTAAAATATATGAAAGCAGGATTAAAACAATGGATGTAGCAGAAGTTGTTTGTGGTTACATATTTTCACTTTTAATTTGATTCATTCAATTAAACTATTTTATAATGTTATATTAAGCTTCAAGTAGAATCAAAGATTTGTCTTTCAGGAAGGAATTCCTTACTAATAGCCGTTCCAGGTGTCATAATGGATTTTTTTGATATATGAACTCCTATGTTCATAGCAGCATTATCTACAATAGTCAAGTCATGGAACCAACTTAAGTGTTCAACACACAACTGAATAAAGAAATTTCAGAGTTTAAATTCAGTAGAATACTACAGAGCAATTAAAAAAGATGAAATAGTGCCTTTGGTACATAATGGGTGGATCTTGAGATGATTATGCTAAGTGAAATAAGTTAGAAAGTGAAAGACAATTATCAGATGGTTTCACTTATTTGTGGACTATAAATAACCAAAGAACACAAACTGGCAAAGTACAACAAAAATAATTCTTAGATTCTGTGAAAAATAAACTGGTTACCAGAGGGAATATTGGGGGGGAAGCAAGAAGGGATAGAGAAAGAGGGTAAGACATTGGCACAGGAGTCTGATGGTGAGTGAACATGTGCACATATGAAGGTGTGAAAATGTATCCCCCAAAGTTATACAGACATTTTTTATTTATTTATTTTTATTTTTATTTTTATTGTTATTTATGTCTCTTACATTTTGTATTACCCTTGGGTAACCCACCACCAATTCACCCGTGATTCATCACTGTGGCCCCTTGTGTTCTTTTCTACTCCATTTTGTGCCCTTATTCTTCCCTCCCCCAGCCCCCCACCCCACCCGCTGAGTGTCTCTCTCCTATTTGGTTTCCTTATAGTCTTGTTATAAGTGAAACCATTTGGTATTTTTCTCTTTCTGGCTTATTTCACTGAGTATGATCCCCTCTAATTCCATCCATGTCGCTGCAAATTGCGTGTGTTTATCTTCTTTGAATGCTGAATAGTATTCCATTGTGTATATGCACCACATCTTCTTGATCCAGTCATCTATTTTTGGACATCTGGGTTGATTCCATACCTTTGCTATTGTGAACAGTGCCACAATGAACATACGGATGCATCTATCCTTTTAGATTAGTGTTTTTGTGTCTAAAGTTATATAGACATTTAAACGACTGACAATTTTATAAAATAAAATTTGCTAAGAATGAAAAACCTCAAAGTATGAAGAAAACAATAAAAATTCTCCATCATCCTATGACTTCCAGGGATGATCGCTGTTAGCACTCTAGCACACTCCTTCCCAATCTTTTCTTTGTATATATGAATAACCACACATACATTAACTTTTTAAATGAAATATTACCCACAGTGAATAGTTTTATATCCTGCTTTATCATTCTTATTCTAGGTATTTCCTTATTTCATTAACATCCTATTAACAAGTCTTTGAATATATTTCTGGTATTTGTTCATAGCATAAATTCTTAGGGGTGAAGGCTTTGTTCAAACAATTAGATACAGTACTGAAGTCACAGCATGTCATCTGAATCCTACTACCCATACTAAGAACACAACAGAACATAGTTGATTTATAACTTACTTGTTAGAGAATGGCTATTTTAAAAGATTTTATAATTATTTGACTTAAAATAACAATATGAAATTTGACAAGGTTTTAAAATAATCCTATAACAAAAGTATTAATTAATGGCAAATATTGCTCTCTAAATCACATGGGTGCTCAAAAAATACATACCTCTCCTTTGCAACAACAATACCTAGTAACTGATCTTCAAGTCCTTCAGGAGTTATCATGAAATTGAGTAAAGACACTTTTGTAGCCAGCTCTGGCATATAGTGTGGATTTCTCAGTTTTGTGGTGATATAAAACTTGAAATCAAAGGAATACTCAATAATGACCTCACCAAGTCTGATGCAATCAATGCCACCTATATTTTAGCAAACAAATGCATAAAAAGTAAGCCAAAGTTACATAGCTCCTCTCTCCATGTTAAGTAAGGTCTTCCCTAGGTGAAAAATAAAGGATCTACAGTAATTTAAAAAGAATACTGGTGTTACAAAAGTCACAGAGGCAAGTAAACACACAAGAAGATGCACTCATTCTGGTGTAGCATAAGACATTTTAGTCATACAGCCCTTTAAATCAAGATTCCTTTTGCACTCATTTCCTCTATCAATTTTCAATCATGATTCCAAAGTTGTCTGTATCTGACTAAAGCTCTTAAAGGTAGTAGAATTTGGCAAAGAGAAAGTTTCTATAACCAGAAAGTTACAACATAAGGAATGTTTATCTAAAGTCAACTCTGGCTTACTTTTTCTATTTTTAATGATGAATCTTGGTGGTCCATGGTTACAAGAAAAAGAAATGTTAGACTGGCTTCAACTTCCTTATCATTGTTAAAGAACAATAGTCTAAATAGCAGTGGTTAAGGTAATGAAGAAAAGGAAAAAAATTTTTTTAATATCTGACCAAATTCTTTTGGTACTTGTTTTAAAATTTTCTTTCACCCATACCAATGGCACAGAAGAACTGAGTTTCATTATTGTTAAATTTATGTGTGGTTTTCTTGTCTCAAAGATATGCCTCAAAGATAATCTAATCATCTTCTACCAACTAATATCAATTGACTTCTACCTTGTTTAAAAGTTTGTCTTAGCAGTAAAGGCTCCAAAGATGGATCCAATTCTTCACCAACGTTCTCTAGTAGAAGCGGGGTTCCAAATTGGATACAGTTTTCCAATGTTCTCATATAGTCTGAATCTGATAGCTTAATAACACTAAGGTGATTTTCTTTCTCAGAATTTTTGATCCACTTATTGGCTTGACCCTGGGGATCAATCATTAAAGGCCTAAAATACAATAAGAAAAATTCTGAGAGGAATAAATGTTAAAATTTCTTTTAAATTATATAATTTACATTAACACCATCAAAATTTCCACATAAATTGTCAATATTGTTAGTATTAATCTTCCTAAAAGTCCTGTGAGAGAGTTTTTTTTTTCCTCATTTATTTTTGAAATGAAGAAATGTAGTCACAGGGAGTATTTTGTCCAGAGTTCTAAGGTTACAAAACTAGTACAATATCAGAAGTAGGGCCTTGTGAATTCATAAGCTATAATCTTTCCAGTATAATATATCATTTTTATGGTAACTTTCATACATTATTTCTGTTAATATAAAAAATATTTCCAACTTTGATCTGATATATATCTGAGATCTATTTAGGAATATTTTTCTAATGAAAGTATGGAAAAGATTTGATGTTTAACAACATATGATTCATGGTTTTAGATATCCAAAATATGATGTGCTTTTTTCTTCCTTGATGATGCTGACTCTCTTAGGTCTTTCTTGTATTTAGTACAGTGCATCAAATTATCTTTAAAATATAGAAAAGTGTCACTTTGGCATTCCTAAACCTTAGCTTACTCTTTCAATAGCTTCTTGTGTTAAAATCTTCCCTCTTTTTGCTTATGAATAAGTTCTATAATCAAACACTTCCAGATAACTGTATTCTTTTATTTTCTTTCCTTTTCAAATGTAAAAACAATTCAATATTAGCTAATTAGTTGTTTTCCTTCTCAGCTCAAATTGTGCTTAAATCCTATCGAAAGCATGAAAAGATTTGGACACTAGTTAAACTTATTTTTGCTACCATAGCAAACAGGAGAGAAGTGTTTGGTAAATTAGAGTTATTTTGCATACAATAGCTTAAAACTTACCTAGTAATTGAACTAGATGCTTTTAGTAATTTTCCAGGCCCTATTTAATGGGACATTTTTCTTCCTTTCCTATCCTTATCATTGAAAAATATTTGTTCATTCCTTGTAAAAAGTAAATAAATTTCTACAAACTAGCATTTTAATGTTAATCCATGTCTTTGGTAATGCCAAAATCAGTGCTTTTGATAATGTAATAAAAGGAAATTCTTATTTACACTCAGTCTTAAATGATTATTACAAATATAGTTGGAAATGTTGTTATGTCCATCAGAGAGAAAAAGCCATCTGTATTCTAACTATCCCTTAATTTAGGTATGAACATAAAACTGGTCTACATTTGAGATCCTTGGGCAGTCTGGAGGAAAAAAGCACTATCAGTGCTTCTGACAGAGATAGTAACTTTGGAGAAAACAGTTTTGCTGTTAAGTAGCTAGAGGTGTGTTAAAAAAAATTAATAAGTATATTCATCTTGGGTAAAACATAAGCAAAATCAGAATCTGAGATACAGACACAAAAATGAGGTACTGGGAGATGATAATAATAAGACAACTAACACTTATCAAATATTTACTAAGTGCTAAATAATTTCTTACAACATTCCTATGAGGTAGGAGTTATTATTATCCTCATATACAAATGGGATACCCCAGTCATCCCACTGAGAGGTCAAGTAAATTACCAAAATCTCAAAATAGAAAGTGATTGAGGAAAAACTGAATCCAAAAAGCCTGACACCAAGAGTCTGCACTGCTGTCAACCACTACACAATATTATAACAGAAATTATAATGAGGAGGCACAAAAATTTATTTATAAACTATGGCATGCATAGCATGAACTTTTCTCTGAGATACACTTAAAATAGTCTAAAGTGAGCCACCAAAAGAGTGAACATCAATTATATTGCTGGGTTTTTGCTGTCAGGAGATAGAGAAGGTAGATTAAGCCTCGGTGACCACTTATATTAGTGTAGAGAAGAATGACAACCATGGATGACCACACTGGGTCCAATGGGCAGGAAGTGAAATCTGGACTATAAGAATAAAGACTCATCCTTCAAAATTAACCAAAGCCCATGGCCTTTTGAAAGTAACAGGTAGAAAGGGCAACCCTGCTGGAATATTATTTTACTAGAAGTCAGCTTTTTGCTAGAAAATGAGCTTTCCTCAATCCACATACAACCCCCATATCTCTGGTTTCCTTGAATTTCAGTTAAGATTTACATATATCAGGCCTCCTTGGTGGCGCACTTAGTGGCTTAAGTGCAGCACTCTGAAGCTACTTAAGCCACTTGGTGGCTTAAGTGCAGCACTCTGAAGCTACCCAGGGCCACTGCAGCATGAGTTTGATCCCCAGCCAGAGAGCTTCCCACATGGTGCAGCAGACCTCTCCTGCCTAGCCCACTGCTCCCCTCAGCAGTGTATGTACTTCAATAGATCTGCCTGTTCTGCTCCCCACTCTGTCTCTGGTGAATCCTCTCACCACCCCACATCTCTGGCCTGTATCCCAGCTTGTATGCATAAATAAATAAATTTAAAAAAAGATTTATATATAGCCCAATAGCATCTTCTGAGCTGCAATTTAAAATATCTGAATATCCACCAAACACATGGAAAAGAGCCCTAAAACAATAAAGACTCAAGGGTATAATATTCTTTTAACTAGAATTTGTGCTTAATTTTGGGGATAAATATACTCTTTCTTAGATTATAATAAATATTATTGCTTAGAGATTTCAACCTAAGGATGATCACTCACAAGGAAAATTCTGTGTGGATGACTACTCAAAATATAACACAACCTTAAAACAGTACTATCAGTATAAAAGAAACTCAGATGTCTGGAAGTATCTGGTAAGATTTCCAAAAAAAAAAATTCAAACTTTCAGAATGTAAGATTTCCTTATATCTTTAATGCATCCTGTCTTCGGAGAGAAGGTTGAAATTTCCATTAGTTTTAAAGGTAGTAACTGTGATAGCGTAGTCCACATATCACATCACAGTAATTAAGAGCAAGGATTTGGACATTAAGTTTTCTGTATTCAAATTCTGATTCCATTATCTATTCAGTTATATCGCTAAATATCAAATTACTAAATCATCCTGGGCCTCAGTTTCCTCATTTGTAAAATGGGGTGATAATCATCACAGGTGTCTTGTGAAGATGTCAGGCACTTAACAGTTCCTCATGAATACAAGAGCTCAATAATATGTATCATAGTATGACTGAGCTATAGTTCCTTAAAAAGACTTTTAAAATTAGATGACACATGACTAATCTTTTAAAGGAAACTTTCTCAACTGAGAGCAATTTTTCAAGTTCTTCAAAGTGATATCAGCAAAAGAATAACAAAAATCATTTGTAAAGCTCATATAGTAATGACATTATCAATGATAGCAATTAAAAAGATACACATGAAATATCATAATTTATCAATTTATGGCACAAGTGTATACCTTTGTTGAAGTTTGTATTGGGTTGTTGGAAAAGTCATGACATATTTTTTCTATGTTTTGCAAGCAAAATGCATCATGATTTTTCCAACAGCCCAATAGAATGGTAACTTAAGTTTTGTATATTTAATTAGAATATACCTCATTGAAACATACCTCAAAAGAAAAAAAACACAAATATTGAACTTTAATTAATGATATACATGCCAAAATATTTTGAGGGGAGGAGTATATCCATGTCTCCAAATTCCATTGAAATGTATAAAAAAGGGTATGTTGATACATGGATACAGGGATGGATAAACTTGTCATAAAGCAGCAAGAAAAATGAAATTTAAATTGCAGATTCTAGGAGGTGGTAGCTATATGTGTGCTTATTGTAAAAATTTAATTTTGCTCTATGTTTGAAAACATTTAAATAATAGAAATATAAACACTTTGTGTTCCTTACCAACGCCTGGCGTTATTAACAATCACTCCATTATCTATGGAGAAAGTATCTGTTGGTAATCCAGCAATATTCCAAGCTCTAATTTTTACTGGGTCACCCAGGGTCTTACTCAATGAGTACGCCTCTGAACATGGGATTTTTTTCTTCTGTAAGAAATAAACAAAAATTTTATATTTTCTTCCATGTTTTTGATTGATAGTTTTAAAATACTGATTTTATTGTTAGATTTTATTTAATAATTCTAAGGAATAGGAAAAAAAACTGAGTTACATATAAGACTATAAAAGTATGTGATCAAACAAGAAGCAAAAAGAGAGGTATATTTTCAGTTATTTCTTTCCTTCTCTGTTCTTATAATGGTCTCACCCACCCAATATTCTAACATGTTCTTTGAAAGTTCTAAAAAGAAACTTAGGAAATATAAAACCATTACCTTGCATAACAAGCTCCAATCTTCTGTACATGTTTGTCGAAAGCCAGAAGTGAAAGCACCAAGGTAGGCTATTACACCTGCTGATACTAAGACATCACCAGTCAAATTTTCATATACTATCTGAATGTCATTTGCAGCTTGAAACCATCTGTGAGATCAACCAAAGTAGACTCACAATAGAGAATAATGAAAGATAGTAATTGAAAAGCAAGGGGCTTCTAGTTCAAATTCTTTTTTTATTGTTATTTATATCTTTCCTATTATTGTGTATTTCCCTTAGGTAACCCACCACTGATTCACCCGTAACCCATCACCATAATCCCTTGTGCTCTTTTCTATCCCATTTTGAGCCCTTAACCTCCTAGTTCAAATTCTTTAACAAACAAACAAACAAACAAATACTAGGAAATCATTGGATATTTGCTTATCTAAAATCAGGAGATTTGGTCCTCTCTAGCTCTAACGTGTTATAATACATATTTATTTTATTTGACTGACAATCCACCTTTCATTATTAGAATATTAGGCATTTCTTGCAGAACTTGATCCTTCAGAATTAGTAAAATGAAAACAACCAGCATTTTGTCTAATCATTTTCTCCTGTGCAGTTTGGCCTAGTGGCCCTCTAATTTGTTTCAGTATTTGTTAGCCTGTAAAACACAGGAATATTTGAAATTTATTACTAAAAATTACACTTAAGTTGTATGGAAGCTGACATACTATTGCTCAGGTTGGTATTTTTTCCATTTAATGAAAATAATAAAATCAAAAAGTGCATTCCAAAGCCATCTACATCTATACTTCAAAACATGGTCAAAAGCATGCATTCAACATTCAGCATGCATCTTATCACATCATGCATTCAACAACTATAATTAATAAATTAGATAGCTAGTTGATCATCCAAATAAATAGATTAAAGCTAACTGATCAAGCCAGTTTTAGATCCTTTGAAATGATTTAACCAAATGAGCCACATATTGCCACTACTCACAAATATTTTATTATGAGAAATTTTGACATTCATAAAATCTAAAATAATTGTACAATAAACACCCTCATATTTATCACTTAAATTAAAAATTGTTATAATTTGTTTTATTTTCCTCTTTGTTTTTGGAATCATTTGAATGCAAGTTGCAAACACTAGACTTTACACTGATATTCCTGCTTGGAGAGGACTGATCAGGTATTTAGTAGAATATTCCACATTCTCAGTCATTTTAAAATCGATCACAATAAGTATCCAAAGAAAGTCACATATCACATATTTAAATCTTACAATGAGAAGAAATCTGACCTGGATTTTTCTCCTCCTAGTCCTCCAATTAGTTTTGAGGCTCGATCAAGTTTTCTAGCACAGAGTTCCACCTGGTCTTCTAAACGAGCTTTTTCCTCAGTTTTCTCAATAAACACTCTTTGTAAATTCTCCAAATGATGTTCTACTTCTGCCAGTTCTGCTCTCTTTTGATTCAAAAGCCCCATTATTTTACCTAAGGCTTTCTGAGCTTCTGATAACCGGGCTTTCTTAGGAGCCACTACCTGTTTGGGAACAAAATGTGTAGCTATGATGGGTATTATGTAAATTGTTATCTGTATAATCCTTTACAGATGTTATGTATTAGAAATACTCATTACTGGGCCTCCCTGGTGGCCTAGGGGTTAAGTCCCAGCACAGTCACTGCTATGGCCTGAGTTCAATCCCTGGCCAGAGAACTAACCCACATAAAGCACAGCAGACCTCTCCTGTCTTGCCCACTGCTCCCCTCAGCAGTGTATTTCAGTAGATCCACTTGTTCTCCTCCTCGCTCTGTTGCCGATGAATGCTCTCACCCCTGCCACCCAACCTGTACCTCTGGCCAACACCCCAGTTCTTTTATGTAAAAGTTTTAAAAATTATTATTATAAATATTAAATTATACAAAATAAACATTTTGCCTTAAATCATATGTTTGAACACACAAAGTAAAATATCTATGTATCTTATAAAACATAAATCAATCTGAACTGTTCATTTGCCTTGGGGGAATTAAGACAGACAGAAATACAAAAGCCTTGCTGTTCACTACTAAAATTGAATTTTCCTCAACAAATATTGAGGAAAAAACCCACACTTTTTTGAGAGAAAATGTATTTTCTAAAGTGTTTATTTTATTGTGCTCATTAGTGTATCAAGTATGGGATTTGGCCAACTTAATGACTGGGTGTACTATAAGCCACTATAGTAATAATTTAGAAGATGAAAGAAAAGAAAGCATGTGCCAGTTGGAAAAGGGAGAACTAACTTTTATGGTAGACTGCCATGAATAAAGCTGAAGGCAAAGCTAAAGGCAAGGTGTTAGACACTAAATGTCCTGTTTTTTCTCCCCTGGGCTGAGATCCTGAAGGAGGAATGTGTTAAATAGATAGCAGAAGCTCCACTTTCTACTTTTGTCTTCAGAGGAGACCTTACTGAATACCTCCTTTTAACTCTTGTGTAACAACAGAGGACCACTATTATATGTAAAAAAAAAAAATATTATAATTGCAGTGTAGAGGTATAGAGTATGAAGTCAGGAAAGAACCTGATAATTTGGCTTCTCTGCTTTACAGAGAGGATCCAGAATATTCCACGTGCCTGTGGGATATGGGGATCTGTGGAAAAAATCTACATTCAGACATCATTGATCTGCCATAAAACTACTATGGGGAAAGGACAGCAATTCAATGGAGTTATACACCAGATAAAAGCTAATTTTATTTATTTAATAGGTCTATGTATACCATTCTACTCCTATGAAACTAATAACCAAAATTCCTACTTCTTTATTAGTACACATTGTACCTTATTATGCATAGTCTAATAAAGTGCAGCCTAATCGTTTATTCTACATGCTGAGCTTCTAAGCACATTACCATGCATTTTCTTCTGCCTTTTTATTTATATTTCTTACCTCCCTAGATAGAATTGTACAAGTAACATCGGACAAAGCTAGAGTTTCCTTGGCCCTTTGCTGGTCAAATTTGCAAAATGTTCTTAGCAGTAGGAATCTAGCTTCTGTGGGTAATTCCATAAAGGGTTCCCTATTGATTCAGGGTATTTTTCCACACTCTGCCTCTTAACATAATTGGATCATACTTCTGACAATGAGCCAACTTTTTTAAATTAAAAAAAAGTTAATCAAATTTAATTGGTTTACATACATGCATAAAACTATATGATTTTAGTTATACAGCTTCACACCTCAACATGCTCATATATCCCTGTGTTCTCTTCTCCCTGGTAACTGCCATATTCTCAGAGTCCAAGACTTGTTTTTCTTGTGTTTGGCTATTTCTACTTTCTCTGGTTATTTATATTCCACAAATGAGTGAAGCTATCCAGTTATTATCTTTCTCTTTCTGCCTTATTTCACTTAGCATTATCATCTCAAATTCCATCCATATTGTCACAAAGGACACAATTTCAACTTTTTAAATAGCTGAGTAGTATTCCATTGAGAATATTATCAATAATTTACAATTACTTTATCAAGTTGCCTGTCATTGGGCATTTAGGATGATTCCATGTCTTGGCTGAAGTAAGTAACATTGCTATGAATGCAGGGGTGTCTAAATCTTTTCATATTAGTGTTTTCATACTCTTCAGATAAATAACTAGAATTGATACTGTTAAATTATGTAGTATTTCCATTTTGTTTTTTTAAGGAATCTCCATACTGTTTTCCATAAATACTGCACCAATTTACATTCTGACTAATAAGGAACGAGAGTTCCTTTTTTACCACACCCTCACCAACACTTATTGTTTCTGCTCTTTTTGATACAGGTGATATCTGTATCACAGGTGATATCTCATGGTGGTTTTGATTTGCATTTCCCTTATAATAAAGGATGCTGAACACTTTTTCATTAGTCAAGGGGCCATCTATACATCTTCTTTGAAGAATGTCTATTTAGGTCTTCTGCCCATTCTTTTGATTGGGTTGTTTACTGTTGTCAAATGATGAGTTCTTCATTTATTTTGGAAATTAACCCCTTATCAGATATGTAATATACAAATATCTTCTCTCAGACAATAGTATGCCTTTTGCTTTTTCTGTGGTGGTTTATTTCACTTTATAAAACCTTTTTCATTTGATGTAGTCCTATTTATTTTTGCGCTTTTTCTTTGCCATTGTAATTGGGTCCCTAAATACATCTCTGAGGTTGATGTCCAGGAATGTATCACCCATGTTTTTTTCTATGTATTTTAGAGTTTCTGTATTTATAGTTAAGTCTTTAATCCTTTTAAAATTAATTTTTGTTTATGGAGTTAAACAGTGATTTAGTTTTACTTTTCTTTTTTTGGCATGTAGTTGTCCAAATTTAACAATGTATGTTGAAGAGAATTTCTTTTCTCCATTGCATGGCTTTGACTCCTCTGTCATAGACTAACTGTTCATATATGTGTGGATTTATTTTTTGGCATTCAATTCTATTTCATTCATCTATGTTTTGGTTTTTGTTCCAGTACCATCTTGTTTGGATTACTATCTCTTTGCAATATATTTGAAGTCAGGGACATGATTCCTCCATTTTTATTTTTTATCTCTGGGTTTCTCTGACTATATAGGGTCTTTTGTGCTGTCATACAAATTTTAGAATTGTTTGTTCT
This sequence comes from Scalopus aquaticus, assembly GCA_004024925.1. Taxonomy (NCBI): domain Eukaryota; kingdom Metazoa; phylum Chordata; class Mammalia; order Eulipotyphla; family Talpidae; genus Scalopus; species Scalopus aquaticus. The sequence goes on from PVIJ01010488.1 coordinate 42,648, forward strand.
ATTTCCTTGAAAAACGTCATTGGAATTTTGATAGGTATTGTGTTGAATCTGTAAATGGCTTTAAGTAGTATGACCATTTCAACAATACTTATTCTTTTAGTCCATGAACATGATATCTTTCCATTTATTTGTGTCACCTTTTTTTCTTTTAATAATGTCTTATATCAATAATTTCCAATGTATGGCTCCTTCAGCTCTTTTGTTAAATTTACTCCAGGTATTTCATTCTTTTGGCATGATTATAAATCATCTTTTTTTTCATTTCTTTTTCCTCTAATTCACTGTTTATATATAGAAATGCAACAGATTTCTGTGTATTGATGTTGTACCCTGCCACTTTACTGTACTCATTTATTATTTCTGGTTATATTTTGTGGAGTCTTCAAGGTTTTTCTATGTATATTATCATGTCATCTGCAAGCAATTTCTCCTGCTCCTGGATATCTGCTATGATATCGTGAACCAAGCTTACTGTTATTTGAGAGTCTAGAAAGAACTTCATTTAGTTTCTTCATAATTGTGAACAGATCAAGCTCAGTGATCTCACTGTCAGCAGTAAAACCCTCTGGGACTGATTCTTTTGTTCCAGGGCTCAGTCTGCAAGCATAGTAGTTAATTCATGCTCACAGCAGAAGTCACCTGTGCGAGCCTGGGCTCACCAAGGCATATGCCCTCTTCAGTTTATTACTTCACCAGGAATGTCCACCACTATGGTCATAGTTAACCTCCCTTCTCCCCACTCCACCAATTTAGAGGGTAACCAAGCACCCACCTCAGGCGGAAAATGCATGGGTCTAACAAATGATGCTAGTGATGAGCTGGAGAAAATTTTTTTTTTTTTGAGGATTTAGTTTTTTTTTTTCCTAGTTAGTTGGAGAAATTTTTATATGGCCAATTACACTGGTCAACAGTGAGATCGTTACTGACTTAAAAAAGCCCTAATCTGTAGTATCTTGGTGTGCTGAATATGAATAAAACCCTGAAAATTTTTTATTAGCTCTCGTTTTGAAGATATTTTATATAATTCATTTTATATGTTTTACTGTGTAAATTTATCCAGTAGGACTGCAACAACATCCTAAATCAGCCTAGAATGATATAATATTGCATCACATTGCATAATACCATCATGCACACATCATCCAGAGTTGATTGCATCATTTTCTGATGCAGTGCAATACTACTGCCAGGCAGCTGCTGAAGTAAGCTGACATCAGCAGTGCACTATAGAAAGCCCTGTCGGAAAGGTTGAGCATTGAAAATATTTCAGACTTTGTGCAAGACAGTTTAAGCTACTGTTCCATAGTACTGTTACTATTTTATCCATTTAGGCACAATACAGAACAGTAATGCCTCGAAAGTGCATTCATAGCGTGGACAATTTCTGCTGTATTTGTGAGGAAGTGACATTTGCCAACCAGAAGAAAAGTATCACTTCTCAAGTGAAGAAGGCTTATCATCTTGACTTCGGATGCAAGGTTGGTGACCAAGACAAGCCTTGGGCCCCGCATATATGCTGTGCTACATATACAACACAGCTTTCACAGTGGTTAAATGGCAAAAGACCATCAATGCCGTCTGCAGTCCCCATGGTGTGGAGAGAGCCAAGCAACCACAGAAAAGACTGTGACTTCTGCTGGGTTCCTCCTCTTTCCAGCAGAATAACAAAGCGAAAGTTGTGGAGATAGTCTACCCAAACATTCCGTCTGCATTGAGACTAGTTCTACATGGTGAGCAACTTCCTATTCCCGAACCTCCAGCAGAATATTCTCTTGATTCATCTGATGAGGACAAGGGTGAGCCAACCTATTCTTCTCCTGTTCCATCAGCATGCAGTGATCCAGATTTTCATGTGCATCATCAACCCCACACACACTAATACAGGAAGAACTAAATGACCCGGTTTGTGATTTGTACTTATCCAAAAACAAGGCATAATTGCTAAGATCAAGAATCCAACAATGGAATCTTCTAGAAGAAGATGTCACAATTACTTTATATTGAAAGCGCCACCAGCAGTTGGAACCTTTCTTCAGAAAGGGAAGTACTCTGGTATTTTGTTCCAATATTGAGGGCCTCATGAATGCCTTAGAAATCACTCATGACCCACAAGAATGGAGACTATTTCTAGACTCTTCGAAACTGAGTCTTAACTCTGTGATTTTGCACAATGAAAACCATCTTCCATCTATTCTATCCCTAAGCAGCTGTACAAAAGACAAGCGAAGAAATCTAAGAAGTAGTCTATGACTTGATGTTTTACAGGTATTAACCATAGGCCTATTACTATTGGCATGCATTTCATGATGTAAACATCAATTTATTGCTGATTACAAAAAAAACCCTAGAGCCAAAATTAGAATTTGACTGTCATATTTGTGTTGAGTACATACAAATTGATAGGAAATGACTAATTTTATTTCAGTAACATGAATTTTGTAAAAATTTATTGACCAGTGTTACTGATTTCTCATTGTTCTTGGGGAAGAGACTTGCCTGCCACAAGTTATTCCACCAAACTGTGGCTCCACCCTCAAATCAATTTTTTAACCTGCCACTTTGCCCTTGATGTTTTGGATTTTTCTTTATTTCTTTTCTTCCCTCATCAAATTCTAATTCTCCTTTATCTCAAATAGGTCAGTCTGGACAATTCCACTGATGACCCTTGCTCCCACGACACTACCACCCATACTAGCCCCAACCAAGTTATATGACACACAAGTATTCTGTTCATCTATGAGGTACTCTATCACTGTCAAATGATTATGTTGTGTAGAAAAAATTGTTTTTGGAACCACTTTTAGAAATGTCTTAAGTACTAAACATATACATTGATTTAATTTCTAGGAATATTTAAGTAGAAAATGGATGTAGTAATCATCAAATTACCTTTGCAACTCTGTCATACACTTCCATAGCCATGATCCACTTACACAAACCCTCAGCTGCAGAAGAAGCTTTAGCAACCTTCGGGGGGTCAAATTCAGGGTTTGTTAAGTATTCACCACGAATCTTCTGCATAACAGTCACCTATCCAACAAAGATTTATATTTTAAAATTTCAACATATATCATACAATCATAAGATAAAAAATCATCATAGTAAAGTAATTGCATAAAAATTTAGTTGTCTTTAAAAACCAAAATCAATACTTTATGATAATCCTAAAATAAACATTATTATAGCAGAAATATAAGTGTAGTTGTGTGCAAAACATGCAAACTTATTACAAACACAGGGCAAGATGTTTCTTCTAAAAATTAAGACTTTTGGAGGTTGGGGAAACATAGAAACAAGAAAAGAACAATGAAACATTAATAAATAAGAAAAAGTTTAGATGGAAAAGAATATACTTTTTATCTTAAATACATTTGGATAGCAGATTACAGTTTATTAGTAAATAAACATTATAAAATACAGAAAACTCAAAGTCAGTAACACATAAAATGGTAATTTATTAAATGACTTCCAATGGTCTGAAAGAGGAGTGGTTTTATGCATTGTAAGAATTTATAATGTAGCCATTAATAAAATATTGCTTATTCATCATTTAATCCTGAAAAAGGACTATATACTTATGTTTATGTAATACTGCACAATGCTAGAGACATATGCATCTTCACAGTTATATTTATAGAAAAACTTTAATCAAACTTACTGGAATGTTGTCCTTGTCATATTCTTTCAAATCTCTTAAGAAATTCATATCTCCCAAAAGTTTTTTGCTAGGACCCCAGTAATCTAATATCTGTAAGTAAAAATTATGAAAACTTGCAAAATGTACAAGATGCCAGTATAAAATATTACTTTTGAGATGTAAGGCATATTATACAGCAAAACCTTATGCTTTCAAAATATCAATTTATATCTCCTTGGTAACAAAGGGTCTTTATGAGAATAAGTTAAGCATATCAAATATTTAAAATATGAACACAGACTTATATTTAGAATCTATTATTAAAAATTAAATATTATAAAGAAAGTATGAGAACTTCAGAAAAGCAGCTAGCATAGACACCATTACGATTTCATATTAGAAAATATTTTCTAATTATTTCAACTTTTATCTTCCTTTATTTATGACCCTTTCAATTAGAAAAGTGCTATACACTGAGGGTTTATGCCCTTCCCACAATTCATATGTTGGACCATAATAATCCCAAATATGGTAGTATTTAGAAGTGAGGTCTTTGGGTGGTGATATTAGTGCCTTTATAAGACAGACCTTAGAGAGCTCCCTTGTAGGCTTCTGCTTTATGAGGGCATGGCAAAAGATAGCTGCCCATAAACCAGACACTGAATCTGCTGGAACCTTGATATACTCACCAAGCTCTAGAACTGTGAGAAATAAATTTCTGTTGTTTATAAGGGAATAAGTCTATGGTAATTTGTTGCAGTAGCGGAAATGAACTAAAAAAGTTAGCAGACATTTTTCTTATAGGTAACCACCTCACCTACCGAGGCTCCCCAAGTGAAAAAGACAAGCTAGAAAGCAAAGGTTATATGTTGCTCTGCCAGTTACGAGATAATGCACATGGCACTTATGTTAACAAAAGATGTTAAATAACTAGTTAAACATTCTTTTTCCTACTTTCAGAAGCCTAGTAGGGGTCTGTGTTTCTGTGTAAATGAGAAAAACTTGGTAAGAGCCTACTTATTTTCTTTATTATCTCAATGAAGGATAAAATTGTCAAAAGTAAATTCTAATCTTCCACTTTAAGGATGCAAATTTAGGTATTGTAAAAACCTGAAAATAAATCTATAAATTTATTTAGGATAGATGCAATGCCTTCCTTTTTTATTTAATAAATATATATACATATACATATATACATATATATGTATATGTATGTGTATATATATATATATATATATATACACACACACACACACACACGTACTATATATCTGTATGTTGTGGTAGCTGAGGCTGTCTGCAATCCCTTCTTGAAATATATTCTGCCCTATCTTTCTCCCCTAAGCCTATTGTTTCAAATTCATCTAATTACTTCCCTATGCAGCATTATTAAATTAAGAGAGCTTTAAAATGGAAATGATTCAGTGAGTATAATTATTCTCTAGTGGGCCTCACTGTGGCAAGGGTGTGTTTACTACACAAATAACCATTTTAGAGGACAACAAATAATTATGTTATTCTTTTGCTTTGTTTTACAGAGTATGATATTTGTCTGGTTTTTAAACCAGCTTTTTCAAGCAATGGTATACCACAGCAAAACTGTTTACAAGAACTCACTCAGAATCCTTTCCCCTGTCTTTTATTTTTTTTTAATTTTTTTTAAAGAAATCTTTACTGCTTCTCTACCTCACTCTACATATCTCCTCAGAGGTAACCAATTTCAACTGTTTTTATTTTCACCTCTTCTGGTATTTATCTCCATAACTCCAAGTAATATTATGTGGTCATCACCACCTTAAGAGCCTTAGGTAGAATTTATTGATTTCTCTCTGTGAAAGATGAGAAATTTAGCTAATGTATTATATAATACTTTGAACTTTTCTTTAAAATTTTGCTATATACTTATTTTTTAGTTCTTTCATTACATGCCTTCTTTTTTAAAATGACAATATCTTTGAATTGTAACAATAGCTGACATTTAATGAGTACTGTTTTAAAGACTTTTTACATAAGTGTTTTACAGGTATTAACTAAACTAATCCACACATTAACTTTGTGAAGGAGGTGCTATTATAATCCTGGTATAGAACCCCACAGAAATTAAGCATCTTGCCCAAAGTCCCACTGCTGGTGGGGGTCAGATTTCTGAATTTTGGTTCCAGAGCACATGCTCTTAAAAATTTCACTATACTGATTAATTCAGGTGGACATTTTGAAAAATTTTGAATACTCACAGACAACAATATAACCATATATCACATTCTTAGCATCTTTGCTAGAAAAATGTTCATTTACTCTCACCTCCATCATAGTAGTGAATCTTACATAGATAGGAAAGGAGATGGAAACAACTGGGACCACATTTTTCTGATGCTATCCTGGCTTGCTTTTACTCTGAAATACATACCGACAGTGCTCTCTCTATTCAATAGTGCTTTCCATTCAATCTGGAAAACAAAGTTTCCTTCCTGGACTAAGTACTATTGACATTTACTTTGATAATAGTTGTTGTAAAGTGTTCTTCACGTTCATGAATATGATTTAAGTCTGTGTCCAGTTATTACCTTGCCTCCAGTTCCTGAAGAATCTGAAATTTTTTCTGGCTTTATATCTTTCATGACACAAATAGCAGCCATAACTAGTTTAACACCAGATGGAGGATTCTTCATTGATTTCACAATTGTAATATCAGATGGCTAAATCAAAAGAAAATACAACATCATGAAGATAGGACAGTTAAAAATAATGAGGTATTTAGAAGTGATGTTGAAGAATGAAAACATTAATTTTCATCGTAAGTTGTAATTACTTTTCCTTGCATGATCATGAAAGAATCAACAAAAAAGAATCACAATTAAAACCAATGGTACTCAAACATTTGGGAGTTCATAGATCCTTATGAGAATATGATGACTGCTATGAGCCTTCCAGAAAAAATATTTTTGCACATATTACAAATTTTGCATACAATCACTTACCAACCCTGGCGCTAAGAATCACTGGGAAATGTGCTGCTTTTAAAGTGCCAGAGAAAAAGGACACAAGCTCAGAGTTTTAAATGCCTACTCAGAGCATAGTGAGAGGACTAGGAAGTTCTGTAATTTCCTTAAAATAACCAGAGTTTGATCTAGTAAAATGCTAAATTGCTCACAGGTTGAGCTTATCATCTTGTGTCAGTTTCTTACATGAAAGTTAGGACATTTTTGAGGAAAGAAGGCAAAGAATGTAATCTGAATATCCTGAATCATCTTAGTACATTGACTCTCCCTTATTAGTAGAAACTGTTTCTCCTACTGTTTGGTGAGATGTTTTGCTCTTTCTTAAAGACCTTGTAAAAAGTCTTTTACAATATAATACAATGCAGACATGTGTCACCCATATCTGTTTTGGAAATGAACCCGAAGTTTTTCTTTACATGCATGTCCAAGAGATTGCAGAAGGGAAGCACCACACTCTATTAAATATATGTATTCTTGTTCATGTACAGAATTTCTCAGGGACCATTTGTTCTATGCCCACTAAAATATCCTGAGTTAAAATTATAAACAATATATGAAAAGCCAAGAAGAACTGTTAAAAGGCAAGTTTCATTTGACTGGACAAAAACAATATAAATGGCACCCATTGAAATATAATTACACCCAATTAACCAAGTACCTATACTCAGTTTTTCTTTATGACAAAACACAAGATAGCCAAGCAAACACTTGCCTTCAGGGTATCCAGTGCAGACAGAGCTGCTTCTAAAGCTGGAATTGCCTCTGCTAGATCACTCTCACATTCATTTTTCAGAACTTGGGCTTCTTCAGCTTTTCCACTAGCTATCTCTTCATCTAATTTCACGAACTTTCTTTTTGCTTCCACTTGTGCAGACTCTATCTCAATAATCTAAGAAAAAAGAAAGACTCATCAAACATGCTATTACTTTCTCAATCCAAGACACAAAAGAATAATAAAAATTAGAGAATCCAACCTCTCATTTTGAAGGATGGAGGGCCCAGGATAAAATGAGGATACAGGCATATACATGTGACCTAATTTGGCAATGGGCTCCCCAGGTCCCTTCAAAATAACAGAACCTACATGGAACCCAGTGAGACAGGGTAGAAAAAAGTAGAAAAAGGTAACATCACTAAGATCTAGTGAGAAAAAATTAAGGTTTATTTCTAAAGCTAATTTTACATGTTTCAATTGTCTTCTAACATTCAAAATATTTCAGGATACTCTACCTGCATCATACGTGCATTTTCAACTTTAGCTTCCTCCAACTTAGGCTGTAGTTGAACAAGCTCAATTTTCATCTCACCAACCTAAATAGAGCATTGAACATCATTATGTTTCCATAGCTATGGAAACCAGACACATAGAATATCAGTAGAAATGTAAATGTATTACAAGGATTTGGAACCAGAAAATTGTATTTTTTTCTTTCACTTTTTTATACAATAAACAAAACCATGAGAAAGTATGGCCGATTTTCTTCACAAATGATTTTATCTTCCTTGAGTATATGGCAGGGCAGTGGGAAAATGCAGTTACCATGAAAGAAATGCAAATAGAAAACAAGGTGGCAGCTCCATGAGTGGTATACAATACAAAGATGGACCATAATTGCATTATGTTTAATAAGCATTATCAGCACTTGACTCATTTTTAAAAATCCTTTATTACAATAAAAGATATAAATATGTGTTACAATAAAAAGTCAACCCAGACTTATATTTTCTAAGTATGCCAAAAAGTTAAGAATAATAAGTTGAGTCTGTTTGGCTTGGGAAACTTAGTGAACTTTTCTAATTCTCAAGTTACTCATCTGTAAAATGGGGGTCACACTACTATCTACCTCATTGCTATGAGGTATAATTGAATGTATATGAAGCACATAACAAAGTGCCTGGCACTTAATATTCTTAGTAAATTGCAGCTCTTGTTATTATTTCTTATATTTCCTATTTATAATACCATTTTGGGCAGCTCATTGCATTACCTGAGATTCAGCAAAAGCCAATTTGTCAAGTCCATTCACATATCTTTGCTTTGCTTTCATGACAGCCTGTCGCCTCTTAGTCAAAAGCTGTCGAAATGAACCAATAAGTTCAAGATAAGAAGTAGGAGTAACATAGTTATGTCTTCCTAATTCCTGCAAGAACCTAAACAGGGATGAGAAACAAAGAAAAATAATTTGGGGGTTTCTGATGACTTTCTAACTACTGCTTTTACTCACTACTGAGATCCAGGAATATTCTTTCTTGTGAACTTTGTGAGACACAACCGTGACTTTAATAAATAATTTTAATAATAAATAATTTAATAATTAAATAATTTAAAATAAATTATTTTAATAACTTTAATAATAAATTTTTCCTTTTGTTAAAGCTAGATCAAGTACTTTTTAATTACTTATAAGCATAGGCTCTTAAATCACCAGAGATATTTAGAAAGCACAGAAATTCTATTAAAATTTTAGGCTTTCACAAACACAGATGCTATACAAGATAAAGCATTATTGTCATTAAAAATTATTACTATTAACCTTTCTGAAAGCTCCATAATGGAAGTGTGGAAGTGTTTACAGATTGGAACTATCTCTTGATGTTCAACTTCAGTAAGCTCCAGTGTTTCTAAGAATTTCACAGCTACCCGCTCAAGGGCATCTTCTGGCCATGGCTAAAAATAAGAAAAAGAAAAATGTATGAAATATAAGATGAGTAGTCCCACTCCAACCATATGCTGTGTCTTCCCAAGTGAGAAGAATTTGGGATTGAGAAAATTAAAACCTTAATTGAGAAAATAGCATTAGGAAGACTGAGATCACAAGTAAATTTATGAAAGATTTAGTAAATATTTTTATACATTAAAAATAAAGATAACACAATATAAAGGAAAGGTCACAATGTTTTAATATCAAAAATATACTGCATTGCTTTTCCACTTATATGTGTAGCAGGCATCTCAAATTTATATCAGTGGTAAAGGCTGCTAGTGATTCACCAATACCTGTCATGCCCTCTCCTTAGCATTCACCCCCCCAATTTTATTTTAGATAGCAATATGGCCCAAAACATGATTATGCTTCCTAGACACCCTTGCCATACAGAGTGGATAATAATATACAAGCAGTTGTTGGGTAGGGACTTCCGGAAAGAGTTTTTATAGAGGGTTGCAAAGAATTTGGCACGAGTCCTTTTTGCTCCATTTCCCATTATTCTTGTCTTTGCCTGGAACACAACAGGTGATAGTTGCAGCTCTAGTAGCCACCTTAAACCATAACATGACTTTGAGGAAGGATACCACATGCTAAAGATCACAAAACAGATTGTTATGTGGAATTCTTATGAGTTGGTTAACCAACCACAGAAGACAGTATGCATAACTTCAGGTATCTACATAAGAGAGAAAAAAACTTTAGTGTTTAATTTGGGTTTCCATTACTAGCAGTCTATCACAATTCCCAAATATTACAAAATCAAAAACTGAACTTTTGATTTTCTTCCTCACAAATTCTGCTTCTTCCCCTCTTCCTTGTTTCAGTGAAATAGTTTGTTTTCCTTAGACTATGCCAAGCATGCCCCTGCTTTTAGGTCTTCGGATTTGCAGTTCTCTTTGACTAGAACCCCCACCCCTAGATCTCCACAGGGCTCACTCAACATCTCCGCTAGAAGGCCAACTAAACAAGGTCTCCCAGAGCACTTTCTAAAACAGCTCTCCTTCCCTCTTTACTCTTTCCCTTATCCGGAGTTTCCTTCTGAGCACTTAGCAATATTTGTCATATTTTCACTTGTTTATTTATTGTCTCCCATGCACAGTAAAATGTAAAACTTATTAAAGTCAAAATGTTGCTTGTCTTCAGTGCCTAAAATAGCACTTGTCGATAAATATTTGAACTATTTTTTAATGAAGTAATTTATGTTAAATGATTAATCTATTAGCCTTTTAATAAATGATAAATTTATATTTACTTGCTCATTAAAATATTTGAGGAATTGTGTTTCATTTAGATTCAACAAGATGCTGGTAATGTTATTCTTTTGTAGCAAACAATATGCATTTTAAGATCAATTTTTTTGAGAATTGGTCCTGTATCCTATCAAACATTCCATTAGTAAACATTCCATTAGTAAAAATGATATTACTAAATTATATTCATGTGGCATTATTGTACTGATATATTTTAAACTTTCAGGCTTTTAAAGTTTTATTATTAAAACCACTGAAATTTTGTAAAATGCCAGAATATGTTTTGACATATATCACTAAGCACATTACAGAAGTTTATCTTGTGTTTGGAGTAATTCATTTTTAGTTATCCTGCTAATGATGAAGATTGTAGCAGTTAAAATGTTTATGGGTAAAGTGATAGAAACATCTTGTGTTTTCAAACAAAGGGGAGGTGTCATCATAGACAGTAAGAAGTCCAACAGCAGGGTACTTCTGAGTTGCTTAATTTGAACCTCAACCATATCATAGGGATTTTTATTTCACTCTACTATTCTCAGTGGACTCACTTGTTTCTTCCTTCTGCTTGTCCTATCATGGTAACGAAATGACTGCTGCAGTTCTGAGCACCAAGGTTGACATAAAGGCCTTTTCCTGCCTTGAAACTTTTTATATAGTGAAAAGAAAATGCTTTCCCAAAGCTCCCCAGCAGGCTTTAACTCAGGACCATTGATAAGAACTGGGTCACTAATAGGCTCTTACAAAGCTAATCAATAATAAGAGTAATGAGAACACCAATGTTTTCATAGACAAACCAGGAATCAATCCCTGTGATACACAACTGTGTGAAGGCTAACTTCCGAGGCAAAATCAGAATTCTGTGAACTAGAATGGAGTAGGTAGAAAATGAGACTGTTGAAGAGGACCATGGAGATGGATCACGGGTGAACTGGTGGTGGGTTGCCCAAGGGGAATACAAAATGTAAAAGACATAAATAACAATTAAAAAAAAAAAAGAAAATGAGACTGTTGATAGGTAACCAACATTATCTCCTATTCCTTCATGAGCTAATATTGCAAGGCATGATACACCCTGCAAATAAGGCTTGTTTCAATAGCAGATATAAATCCATGTTCCAAATAGCCTTCTTAAATTTGGTTTTTACCATTTTATCAAATCTTGTTAAATATTCATTGTTTTTGCCTCGTGATGTGACTGACACAGAGCTCAAGCTAGTCCATACTAGCTGATACCGTTCTCTTCCTGTCCACTTACAATTCATACATCTTCAATTTTCATTTCATTGCAGGAATTCCTCAGGGTATCAAAACAAATATTCCAATAATTCCTTTCCTTAACCCTCTGAATTGTTTTGACACTCCAGATAAGTGTACACCCTTTTTGACTGTGTGACACAAAGTGATTTACACTCACTTCCTGAGCCTCATAACCTAGGTCCCACACAAAGTGGGTTCTACATTCAGCTCCTCTGACACAGGTTCTACCTTCTCACTGCTTCACTTTAAAATCTTTATTTCTCTGGGTTATTCACTTTATCTCCCTATGGATTTGTAACTTCCTGTTCCCCCTTTTCCTGGTTTTCCCCAAGTATGAATGATCTGCAATAGAACAGAAAATCTCATGGATGTGTAAAAGAGATCCAGAAGTAGTGGAATTGTATTTACAAAATTTCACAAAGGAATAACTACAGTTGTGCAGATTTTGTTTGTTTGGTTTAGGTTTTTGGCTATTTAATGGATTCAATATCAAGATATGGTTTGCATAAAGGAAAATTTACGCTTTTACTGTTATATAAATGCTAAAATATTCACAAGCTGAAATATATGTACAATCCCCAAAAGGGCAGAATTAATTTTTCAAACATGAAATTAGTTGTATTCTCTTTTGCTTATTTATCAAACATAATAAAGGTTTGATATATGCACTTATCTCAACCAAGTATGACAAATTTTACTTATTAAGTGTGATATACAGGCAAAAGAAAATAAAGCAAAGTAGTATCAGAAATGTATTTTTAAAAGAAATTATCCTGGGTCAATCCAGGATTGGGCATTAAAAAATTAAATAGAAAACACCACGAATTACTGTTCTCAAGAACATATTTAATGGTCTTACAGAGGCAGTGACAATTTGCTTTAATGTTAAGAGATGCAGTGGTATTCATCATTTACTGCTGGTTAGATTGAAAATGCCACCCAGTTGGTCTTCCTGTGTCTTATTTTGCCCCTCTCCAAATCATCACCAAGTGTTTTGGGTTTTTGTACTAAAATACAAATTTGCTAAATATATACTAATGCTCCTGCAAGATCTTTGGTATAAAACGAAATCCCTAGGGACATCCTAGAAATTCCTTTATAACCTGGCACCCACTCAAAGCTCCCAACTGATTCCTGCTACCCTCATTGCCAGTCAGTTATACCAAATTATTTGCAGCTAACCAAATAAACCATGTTCTCTCCATGCTATTCTTTGCACATACTATCCCTTTGGGATAGTAAATTTTTGTGTCAACTTTCTATGGGTCATGGGGCCCCCAAATATTTACTCAAACATCATTCTGTTTCTTTGAGGTGTGTTTTTGGCTGACTTTAATATTTAAATCAACAGTCTGAGTAAAGTAGATCACCCTCCTTAATGTGAGTGAAACTTGTCCAGTCAGTTGAAGACTTACCTAGAATACAAAAAGCTGACCTCCCCTTGAGTAAGAGGGAATTCCTCCTGCCTAAATAAATACAGTCAAGCTGGGTCATTAGTTTTCCCCTAAACTGAACACTGCTTCTACCTGGGTCTTGAGCCTACTGGTCTTTAAACTAGAAATGGACCATCTGCTGTCCTGGGTTTCTAGCTTTCCAACTGCAGGTTTTGGAACTTATCAGCCTCCACAGTCATGTGGGCCAATTCCTTATAGTAAATCTCTGTGTATTTTTACATATATATATATATATATATATATATATATATATATATATATGTGTGGCTATGTGTGCCTATGTATGAATTTATGTATATCACTAAAGAATTTATTATTTTGATTTCCAATATACTGCTCTAACTAATCATTTTCATATATCAGAGATTTACTATCTCCACAAGTAAACCTTTTGAACACCAACATTATAGCATTTTATATCATTGTGAGTGCTCATTTACTGATTGCCTTTTCTCTTTTCCAGTCTAAAGTGTGAGATCCTTGTGGGGATCATGTAAGCTTCTAAGTCCCTGGTGCCAAGTACTATGACTATTACTAGGGTTTAGACTAAGTGGTCAAGAAACATTTGCTGAATGTATATGAATGGGCCTTGAGTGAGATTTCAGTAAAATCCCCAAAGATTTACAGAAAATTACAAACCTGAAACCAGTCAATGGTACAGCAATTGATGAGGGATGGGAACTGTCTCAAGCGATTTCGAAAGGCATCTCCAATGGGGCTAAAGGCCACTACAACATGAAGATTATCTTTGCAGCGATTCACAAAGAAAGCAAACAAGGCTAAGGGGCTGAGTTCTTCATGCTTATTGCCAGCTTGAGCTACAGGACGAACACCCTAGGGAATATCAGAAAGTTAAAAAAACTCAAAGTAAGATGATCATGAGATTATTAAATAGAATATTAAGAATTTTTATTACTCCCCTTGTAAATGTCTTAGACTTTTTGTTTTTATGTCAAAAGAATGGCTTTAATATACTTCATATTTAGATGATTTCTGTCAATTTTGTAATTGTATAATTTAAAAGCAAATACCAGACAAGAATTTAACTTATAAGCATCCATCAGTAAGGCATTGGTTAAAAACATAAAACATCCACATGTTGTAACTTTACGCAACTGCTAAACATGAGGTATATCACTGTTATGTGTCAGAGATAGTAAATAAAGTCTAAGATGTGATCTTCAAAGTTAAGTGCACAGGATGGTGCAGAATGTGCAAAGAAAATAATAGAACTTCTTTCATATTATCTTTTACATTAAAAAAGGTACTATTATGCAAGTCCAAACAGAAACATGAGTTCTGATCGTGGCTATTTCTTTGTGGATAAATTGGCTTGTGTGACATATGAAGGAATGGAGTTCATAAGGCTGTTGTTGGATCATGTCATAAAACAGTTAAGCAATGGAAAAGCTTTGTAGGTGATTGGTGAGAAGAAAGATAAACAGTACCTAAAGTGTACAGTGTACAGTCCACAAAGGTAACTCTTCCTGTGATGAAAGTAAGGGGGACGTATCCTACAAATGAGGAGAACTGCCATTCTCCAGCAGTCTTGGACGCATCCAGAACATTGCCCAGATAAAAGCAGAGAATTTGAGATCCTTTTTTCTCTTTTTCTCCTTCCCCACTCCAGGACATAAACTAATGCATCATTTACTAAGGAATTATGGAGTGTCTCACACGCCATAAGTACTTTATTTAATTTTCAGATCTCACAACAATCCTATGTAAGAAGAACTATGATATGTGTATAATAGTTCCATTCTATAGAAGTGAAAAGAAGGGTGGTGCTTGAAGTACCAGGGTAAATTCATTTTATTACAGGTGTTATCACTGTAGGCTGAAATGAAGGATGTAGGTGTGAGTGATAATATCTGTGAGTAAAAGCAGTTGTGGCAATGAGAAAGGGGAAATTACTAAAAGAATCTTACATAGGCAGAAAGGTCTTAGAAACTGGGATCAAAGGACAGAGTGTTTCACAATTTTTATTTTGTCACTTAACTAACAAAGTATAACTCAGATATATGAAAATTGTTAAAACAAGTAATTCTATTAAGGCTTTTGAAAAATGTACTAACTGGCAATAAACCGTAAAAATTAATCAGGTAGTGTTTTAAAGCTAGGTTTGCTTATATCATTGTAACTCTAAGGTGATTTAAAATCTTCAGTCACTCCTAAAACATGCTAAGTAAGATCAAGCATATGAAATGAACTTCATCATTATGAAAAAGGTATTTTAAAACAAAAAATTGTCCACAAATATAGTATAAGCAATTCAAAATTCCAAAAAATATTTATGTAATACACTTTTAAGTTTAGAATTACCCAAATCCTCTGCATAAACTGTATTTATACTGAAGATTAGAGAAAAAGTTTCAATATAGGGCTTCCCTGGTGGCGCAGGGGTTAAGGTCTCAGCATTATCAAGCTATGGGCAGCCACTGTGGCATGAGTCTGATCGCGGGCCAGGAAGCTGACCCACATGGCACAGCAGACATCTCCTGACTTGCCCACTGCTCCCCTCAGCAGTATATTTCAGTAGACCTACATGTTTTGATCCACACTCTGTCTCTGGTGAATCTCACCCCCTGCACCTCTGGTCCATATCCCAGTTTTTGTATGAATAAATAATTTTTTTTAAGGTTTCAATATAAGAAAATTTCTGTGCTGGGAGCAGCACTCCCTAAAAGGCATTTACCTCCATCACTTCCTGCTTTTCATCTGCTGCAAAAATATTAGGTATTTCTCCTGTGTTGAGCACACTGTCAATATCCTCTAGAAAAGCTTCCTCTTTAATCTGTGTGTCGGTGATTAGAAAGACAGTCTTCTGACCCTTCATGCCAACATTTCTTAATAGACTCTTAAATTGAAAAAAAAAACTTATAAGCAAAATATGATGGACAGTTGTTTTGTTTTCTCTGCCTTTCACCTGTTTTTGATAACACCTCAATTTTAGAATAGTACTTCTCCCCACCTCCAGTGGGGCTGTCATCAGGGCCTCCATTTCTCCAATTCTCTGGGTGGGAGACCCAAATTGGTCAGTTTCCCAACTCCCTAGATATAGTCATTGATTCAGAGGGAGGCATGTGATTTAAAAGGCTCCAATCACAATCTTACTTTGGAGATGGAGATGGAGCCTATCAACATCAGTAATCTAAAAGTAATAAGGCTAACTGTGCTGTCTCATAGAATCAGTCTACTGTAGAAGAAAGCTAAGTGGGGGAGAGCAGAAGCAGAAGATAGGGTAATTGCTGAGGATTTACTTTAGCCTTTAAATTCAGTCACATGAAAAGTGTATCTACCTCTGGACACTTCAGTTATGAAAGTCAATAAATCTCACCTTGGCTTAGCTGGTTTATTTTTGTTTTGGTTTCATTTTTTTGTCTATTGCAACTAAAGGCTGCATATAGAGCATCATTTCTGCTCACAATGGAATAAAACTAGAAATCACTATCAAAAGGTAAATGGAAAATCCATAAATATATAGCATTTAAAGAACACATTTTTAAAAAACCAGTAGTTTCTGGGCCCTTTGGCTAAGATCAAGTGTTAAATAATGAATAGGTCAAAGAAGAAGTAAGTAGGGATATGAGAAAATTTCTTGAAACAAATGAAAATGAAAACCCTACATATCAAAATTTATGTTCAAAAGCAGTAGCACTAAGAGGAAAGTTTATCATTATACTTTAAAAAAGAAAGCAGATCAGTAACAAAAAGAAAAGGGAACCTACTGAATAGGAGAAAATATAAATCCCAAATCGATAAGGGATTAATGTATAAACTCTATAAAAAACTCATACAACTCAATGGCCAACAGATAAATGAAAAAATGCTCAACATCACTTATAATCAAGGAAATGCAAATCAAAACCACTATGAGATACCACCTCACACCTGTGAGGATGGCACACATTAAAAATACAGGCAATAACAAATGCTGGAATGGATGTGGAGAAAAAGGAACTCTTCTACACTGCTGGTGGGAATGTGAACTGGTCCAACCACTATGGAAGGCTGTAT
>PVIJ01010489.1:0-16296 GCA_004024925.1 Scalopus aquaticus
CCCACCCCCCCCGGCCTACACCCCAGCTCTTGTATGCATAAATAAATACATTAAAAAAAAGACTCCAAATGATCAAAACCTTTGCTGTTAGGCCACCTGCAGGCCCATCAGACTTCTACTGTAGCCTCCCAAGCCCCTATCCCCTAGGTCTCTCTACCCTCTTCCCTTGCTCTCCGCGATCCCCGCCTTTGCCAGTCTCCAATTGCTCCAAATTTACGTCACTTCTAGTCGGGCCCCGCCCTCTGAGCACTTTCATTGGTTGTCGAGGACGTGTACCGGGCGGCATCAGGGAAGGGAGGGAGAATGGGGAGGGGGCGGGAATTCCCGACTGGTGGCCGGAACTGAGCGGGTGCCATGTAGTGAGACCCAGGCGAGGTGAGTGCGGGTCCCCGGGACCAAGATCCGGCTTGGCCGCCCGGCCTCCTGAGGCCTAGGGGGGCGGAGCCCTCCTGGCTCGCACATTTTCCTTCTGCTTTCCTGCTTGCTGGCGGCCTCGGACCCCGCCTCCCGTAACCTGGACTTCCAGACACCGCCCTCGGTTATTGTGTCTGCGTGTCCCCGGACCCCAGACCCCTAGGGCTCCGCTTTCTTTGGTCATCTGCCTCGAAGTCCCAGCGGGTGGCCGGAAGCAGCTCTCTGCTTTTGGGAGACGGTTCTAGGGAAACGGGAGCGGAGGGTAATCTAGCATCCAAACTCGCCTTGTTCAGGGTGGTCCCAGAAGTGTCCCGCGACGTCTCTGCACTGCTCCAAATCGCCCTTTCCTTCATCCATACCTTCCTGGAGGGGGCCTTGGCCTCTATTTTCTTTAGACCACCTCAACTCCCTAGTTGTCTGGGAACTCCAGGTGAAAGGGTAATGAGATCCACACAGTCCTCATTACTCTTTCACTTTGGCGAGTAACTGAAGAAGTAACTTACTTGGGAAGGATCAAGTCTGAGGCGAAAGAGGAATGTTCTCAGTACAAGAGAAGATGAGTCACACTGGGTTGGGGAAGGTCAGAAAGTGGCTGGAGTGAGGGAATTGCACTCTGCTGACCAGTCTTCTCCTTTCCTTGGCCCCATCTTTGCTCACATGACTATTCCCACACTTCTCTGTCTCCCTAGGTCTGAGAGTCATTGGAACTACCACAGTCACCATGGGGCCCTGGGGAGAGCCAGAGCTCCTAGTGTGGCACCCAGAGGCAGTAGCCTCAGAGCCCCCAGTGCCAGTGGGACTGGAGGTGAAATTGGGGGCTCTGGTGCTGCTTCTGGTGCTCACTCTTGTTTGCAGTCTAGTGCCCATCTGTGTGCTGCGCCGGCCTGGGGCCAACCCTGAGGCCTCAGGTAAGCCTTTTCTTTTTCCTGCCTCCATGGGCATAAGGGATAGGGAAGGCTCTGGGTCTGAGGAAGGAGACCAAAGGAGGGAAGGCAAGAGTCACTCTTGCTTGGGTTGGGGGAGTGGATCCTGAAAGGTGTTAATTTGCTCATTCTCCTCTGTGCTCCACTCCTACCCAGCCTCCCGCCAAAAAGCCCTGAGCCTAGTAAGCTGCTTCGCAGGGGGTGTCTTTCTGGCCACCTGCCTCCTGGACCTGCTGCCTGACTACCTGGCTGCCATAGATGAGGCTCTGGCAGCCCTGCATGTGACGGTGAGCACTGGCTGGCTGCAGGTGACCTTGTGGATGTGGGTGTGTTCAGTCACAATCCTTTAAGAGAGGTGGTTTGTATGGATCTGTTTCTGTGTCACTCCTATTGTGTGGAAGGCTCTTGGCATGTGACCTATGCATTGTGAATTTTATTTATAAGGAATAACTCTTTCTTTGGGCTCCCTTCCACTCATTCCTTGTGTAGCCTTGATACCCTTTGAGACAGTATAAGGTGTAAGGAATGTTACTACCATGTATGTGACCTATTTTGTGGGTTTCAAAGTTCCAGCCTCCAGAAAGTTAACAGTGCCCCCAAAACCAACTTCACCCTCTCACCACTTCACTGCAGGGTTGGAGATGGAGGTCCGTGCAGACCCGGAAAGGGTAGGAGGCAATTTCCAGTGGCCTGGTGTTACAGCCCAAGGAGTAGATGAGGAAGATCAAGTTCAAGGCATAGGAAAGTCATATAGGAAAAACTGAGAGAATTGGGTGGTAGTTTAAGTAAGGCCCTCTGAGTTCTTCCTCTATTTTTCTAAGACTGAGAGAGTAACTAGATGCAACCATTTGTGTCTCTGTGACTGAGTGACCTCTGTCTCCATGTGACTGTGTAAGCCTGAATGTCACTGTAACAGTATGTGGCTCAGTGTGTGGCCCTTTGTTTATATGCCTACATGTGACACTTTGTGTACGTCTACATCATCGACTCTCAACTGGGGCAGCTTTTCTTCCTCTCTCCAGGAAACATTTGGTAATGTTTAGAGGCATTTTTGTTGTTATAGCTTAGGGAGGGAAAACATTGTGCTTTCTACTAGTATCTAATGGTCAGAGGCTAGGAATGCTGCTAAATATCCTACAGTGTACCGGACAGCCCCACAACAAGGACTCATGTAGCCAAAAATGTTAATAATGCCACAGTTGAGAAGCCTTTGTTTCCATGTAACACGGTGGGTGACACTGTAATCCGTGTGATTATGTATCTTTCTGTGTCTGTGTCACCAAGTGACACTATGTGTGATTCAGAGTGGCCGTGTGTTTGTATGGGATCCCAGATCTGTGCATCTGGGACATAACTAGATTTTGCTTTTGACTATTCTCCCCCATTCTTGGCCCCTCTGCCCACAGCTCCAGTTCCCCTTACAAGAGTTCATCCTGGCCATGGGCTTCTTCCTAGTCCTGGTAATGGAGCAGATCACACTGGCTTACAAGGAGCAGTCAGGGCCACCACCTCGAGAGGAGACGAGGGCTCTGCTGGGAACATCGAATGGTGGGCCGCAGCACTGGCATGATGGGCCAGGGGTCCCACAGGCAAGCGGAGCTGCAACAACCCCCTCAGCCCTGCGTGCCTCTGTACTGGTCTTTTCTCTTGCCCTTCACTCAGTTTTTGAGGGGCTGGCAGTGGGACTGCAGCGAGACCGGGCACGGGCCATGGAGCTGTGCCTGGCTTTGCTGCTCCACAAGGGTATCCTGGCAGTCAGCTTGTCCCTTCGACTATTGCAAAGCCGCCTGAGAGCACAGGTGGTGGCTGGCTGTGGGATACTCTTCTCATGCATGACACCTCTGGGCATTGGGTTGGGTGCAGCTCTGGCAGAGTCAGCTGGGCCACTGCATCAGCTTGCCCAGTCTGTGCTGGAAGGTATGGCGGCTGGCACCTTTCTCTATATCACCTTCCTGGAAATTCTGCCCCAGGAGTTGGCCACTTCTGAACAGAGGATCCTCAAGGTCATTCTGCTTCTAGCAGGCTTTGCCCTACTCACTGGCCTGCTCTTCATCCAAATCTAGGGGGCCTCAAGAAGAGAGGGGGAGGTTGGGTATCAGATGCCCTTGACCTTCTATTCCTCTCCCAGTGTGTGGGGAATAGGAAGGAGTGGGGAAGGGAAGTATTGAGGACCAAAGAGCTCTCTGGGAGGTAGGGATGGAAGCTTTGGGACTATCTGACCAATGAAAGGGAAGTGAGCAGACAAGAACCTGACCCCCAGATCCAAGGGGCAAGGGATGGTCAAGTCACTAGACTTGTTCAAGGCACATTAATATGGGGGAAGACACTGACTACTAGAATTAGGGGTCAGACACTACATATAGGCACAAGCTGACACTGGGGAGGCTGGAGGTGGGCACCCAGCTACTGTGGAATAGTGGTGTAGATAGACTGCATAGGCCTGGAGGCAGCAGTTCAGTTGGTTCTAGCCTGTTTCAGCCATCTGCAGAATTTGGAGTGGCCCTCTCCTGTGTTTCTTGGCCCCTATTCTCATATGTATCTCTCCCATTTTCCCAGGGGACTAGTGCCAAATGGGCTCTTCTTGCCATTTTGGTACTTGCTCTGGCTTCTTCGGTCCTGCTCACTTCTCGGTTTTTAAGTGCCAAATAAAACTCCCTCTTTCTCAAAGCACAGTGATGGCACTGAGCCCTGCCCTGCACATCAGTGGAAGGCGCCTGCTTGCTCTGGTTCGGGTCCCACAACCCAGGGTGGGGCAAAAATGTTTGCTGCGGTGGGATGGGGGAGGATTGGCATAGGCAAAGCCCCCTTCCACTGCTGCATCCTAGAAATAGGGAAAATGGACATGGTGCCCCATGTCCAAGCGATAAACACTGAGCTGCCAAAACTTTTTTATATCAGAGGAGCCCAAGGGGGAAGGGGAAGCTTCACGCCCCCAGGGTTATTTTTGGGGAGGGAGGGCTGTGTATAGGGCCATATTCTCTAGAATCTATTTTACTGACTGACCTGTTTTGGAACATGTTACTCAAATAAAAGATGTTTCTATACATCTGTACCTTATCTGATTAGTTTGTCTTGGGGGAGGGGCGGGCATGTGGCCGGCCTGAGGGTGCTTGAGTCCCACATGTTTCACACCTGTTTTAATATCCCTGGTCTCACTGTTTCCATTCAGGCCCTTCAGATCCCCTATATAC
Organism: Scalopus aquaticus; assembly: GCA_004024925.1. NCBI lineage: Eukaryota > Metazoa > Chordata > Mammalia > Eulipotyphla > Talpidae > Scalopus > Scalopus aquaticus. Next base: position 4,529 of record PVIJ01010489.1, read on the forward strand.
CCTGAAGATGACTACATTTTTCCTCTTTTGTCTCTGCCTTCTTCCCTCCCTGTCTCCTCCCCTTCCTTTTCCTCCCCGTTTCCTTTCATCTCTCCTAATCCCTCTCCCCTTCCCGTTCGTAGGCTTGGGACCCGTTTAGAACTACTTTTCCCAGCTTGCCCCGCGCAGGGAAGATCCCGGAGGGAGGGGAATAGTTCTCAGTTCCCGGAGTCAATAAGGCTCCTGGGAAATGGTGTCCGTTTCCTCTCCGTGTTGCGTGAGTGGGGGTATGGAGGAGTTACGTAAACAAACTACAATTCCCAGCGGCCCCCGCGCGCAACAGGTCAGGGCTAGGCTGGGGCCGGGCTCCCGGTGCTTGCTGAGGCGGCGGCGGCGGCTACGGCTGGAAGAGCCGGGCCGGAGCCCGCGGCAGAGGCCGTGGCTAGTACTGGAATCGTGGCGGGGAAGGACGCGGGAGGAAGATGGCGACGTCGGGGGCGAACGGGCCCGGCTCGGCGACAGCCTCAGCTTCCAATCCGCGCAAGTTCAGTGAGAAGATAGCGCTGCAGAAGCAGCGTCAGGCCGAAGAGACGGCGGCCTTCGAGGAGGTGATGATGGACATCGGCTCCACCCGGGTGAGGGGCCGCGCCGGGGTGCGGGAATGTAACCGAGCAGTTACGGAGTGGGAACGGAGAGGCGGGGCGGGGGCGGGAGCCGCAGCTAAGGAGGCGGAACGCGGCAGGGGCAGCGGGCGCCGCCGTCTGGGAGGCGCGCGGATTGAGGGCCGAGGGGCAGGAAGGCGGATTTTGCTGGGGGGAGGCGGAATAATCTGCAAGGTTGGGAGTTTGGGGACGGTGTAGAGAGGGGTGAAGCAGGAGTGGGTGGAGGGAAGAGGTGGACCCCTGAAGCCCAGCGGAGGTAGGAGGTGGGTGGTCCTTGGGCATCCGTGATTGAGTCCTCTCGGGGACTACTAAAGCATCCCCGATGTTGGGTTATGGGTTGCGGGGCATGATCTGTTTGCTCTAGTCAGACTCCTCTGAGTTGGTGATCTCCAATCTGTTCCTTCTGCCCTGTTGTGCCACTCTCGGTATTTTAGCACCTCCGGGAAAGGGCCCCTTGAGTGGTTTAAGCAGCCGCGCTGGGTATAGTGGGGCAGGAAGTCCCCTCCTGCGTCCCGTCCCTTTGCTTCCTTTTTCAAATACTTCTTGTGGTTTCCTGACGTGAATGAAGGTGAGGTCCATTGCTCACAAATACTGCTTGATGTTTTGTCCCGGCTAGTTTGGAGGAGACTTTAGGACTTTGACACTGGAAAGAGGGTAACCAATTGGCTATAGGTTATGTGGAACTCGATGGTTTGCTGAGATTTCTAAGGAGATAGCTGCTGCGTGGGCCAGTTATGGAGTTCCTTAGAGAGTTTCATGTGTAGGTATGTGTAAGGAATAGTCACTCCTAGGACGTTCAGAAAGAAGGCTTCCTGGCAGAGTTGCCTCTGAAGAAAGATTCTTAGGCTTTGGTTTCTTACTTCCCAGGGCAGGATGTTAGACTGAGTAAAGGGTAGGAGTTTGCCCAGCTGGAATGCAGTCCTAATTTAGAGACATAATATTCTCAAAACAGCAGGTGAGGCAACTATAGTGAGTCCTCATGGCAGAGAGCTCGAATGACTTAAGGGGTGATGGTGGAACTTAAATGCACTTCAGAGCTCTTACAACTGGTGTGTGACTGCATCTCTCTGTGGGACTATGGTTGATTTTTGTGTCTCCCTCTGTTAAAGACTTTGTTAATCGTTTGTGTGTGTGTGTTTTTCCTCTTTTGAGTCTCTAGAGATCATGTGCCCTAGTTTGTTGGAGTCAGGAAAGAGGTAGGAAGCAAATCGTGTGTGCGCACACACATGCGCACACACCCACACATATAATCGTAATCCATTGTAACTACATTAAGGATCATGGTGTAACTGTTGATTGCTTCCCTTTAGGAGGTTTTGATCATGGTAGGGGCAGAGGCAGGAAGGTGGGTAAGAGACTGAACTCTAGCTGACAACTTGAGGCCCTGCCCTTGGACTCTGACTCCAGAGCAGGCATGGTGGCATCTTAGAACTTCTATGTGCAAACTAAGAAAGACTGTGAGAAAGTCAAAGCTGGGGTGTCTATCTTTGTGGTGCCTTAATTTGTCAAAAAACCCCTACTAGCCTCTTTTATCTCGCAGTCAGCATTGTATACCCAGTAAATTCACTGGGTCGACTGCCTGGAAGAAAATGTCAGTTCTAATATTGCTTCCGCACAATAGTGTGACCCTGGTAGCTTTTAGAATTTACCCTCATTAGCTATTGTGAGTGTTTATTTGACTGGAGGCAATGACGACTTCAGAAGTCTTCGCTCACCTCTCATACAGGGACATGAGAGACATACACAGACTAAAACCAGGGCAGATTGGGAGTTGTTGTGTCTCACTCCAGTGCCATATATACCCAAAGTGTAGGGATGAGGCCAGGGAGATGGCTCTAGCCTGGGCTAGGGTAAACTACTGTTTCCATCTCCATTCTCTAGGCTTTCCTGCCATTTCAAGGGCCTTATGTCTGAAAAGGTCCTCTAGAAGAAGAGTGCTTCTCGGTTTTGACACTGTTTTCCAGCTAGGAGAGCCATCGTGCCTTAGATGTTCTAGTTCGAGAGGCACAGGCTCTGTGCAGCCTTCCTGAAGCTGGGCTAATGGCAGAGCCCAGAAGCCTGTGCCTTCAGAATGGCAAAGAAAGAGGCCAGCAGCCATGGCTCTATGACATCCACCTATGACCCTCCCCTCATCTTCCAATTAGTTCTGGACACATCTGGAAGGGAAAGCAGAGGTGCCTAATAGACACTCTTCCCCAGGAGTTAACCCATGTGACTATCCTGGGGGCCCCTAGCAGCCCTCAGGGACTCTATTTAGATTGATGCCAACTGGGACAGGCCCTGAGCAGCCTGTCAGGTTCTGCCTGGCACAGTATGCCAGGCATTAGTGCTATCATTGATCAGGTTAGCCTGCAGAAAAGCTAGGCATGTTGTTTGCACCAGGTCTCAGTGGACCTTTCCCCCAGCACTGGCTTTTTCCTGGCAGATCTCGCTCGCTTGCTCTCTCTCTTGTCTTCTGGCAGGTATCTCAAAAGAGCAGCAGTTGTAGCATTTCTTAGAGACAGGGATGGCAAAGGTGGTCAAAGGACCAGGAGTAGGGCTCAGGGTCCTACCTGGCTTTTCCACTTGTGCTCCTCGTCTCAGTTACAGGCCCAAAAACTGCGAATGGCGTACACTCGGAGTTCCCACTATGGTGGCTCTCTGCCCAATGTTAACCAGATTGGCTGCGGCCTGGCTGAGTTCCAGGTGAGTCGACACCGGCTTGGGGAGTACAGGTTCTCAGGCAGCTTCCCCTGTTGACACCCCTGTCTCCTTTGGCAGAGCCCTCTCCATTCACCTTTGGATTCATCTCGGAGCACTCGGCACCACGGGCTGGTAGAACGGGTGCAGCGAGACCCCCGGAGAATGGTGTCCCCACTCCGACGCTACCCCCGCCACATATCCTTCACAGGGGTTTGGGGACTCTCAAGGTGGTGGAATGGAACTCATCCTTCTTCTGGAGCTGTCCTTTTCCCAGCTTCCCTGACCATTTGGCCCATGTTTCAGCACTGGTGCCTGTGACAAGGCACTGCTGCTTCTGACTGAGGCTGTGCCCTCCATTCTGACTGGCTCTGCCATGGGCAGAGCTCCCTGATAATGTCTCCTACGATTGGGGCTTTGGTTTCCTCTTCCTCATCTTTCTCCTCACATTCCTGTTCTTACCTTTCAATCACAGATGCCTCCAACAGACCTGTCTTCCCAAGCCTTGCCTAGGTCTTGTCTTGTATTTTTCTAACTCCACAAGTCCTGATTCCCTTCTTCTTTTCCATCCCCTAACTCTGTTGTTGCCCTGGTAGAGGAGGAGAAAGGTGTTTGTTTCTCGAAACAACTCATTTGCTGCCTCTGTACTTCTCTCCTCCAGTCTCTATCCCATCCATCCCCTCCTCACTATTACCCTTAACTGGTGCTGTTCACATTGACAGCTCTCCCTACAGCCCTGCCTACTTATCTCCTCCCCCGGAGTCCAGCTGGCGGAGGTCAGTTACAGGGCTGGCAGGCTCTCCTGTTCATTCTGCTGTGTCTCTGGAGGAGCTTGGGTTGGGGCTTGGCTGTCATTCAACGTGACAGCAGGCCTGGAAGGGGTGGGGGCAGGTGGAATAGGTGGGTCAGAGTCCAGTTCTGGCCATGTTGACAAGGTGACCAAGCTTCCCAGTCCAGACAGGGCAGGACCAATGGTAACGGTGGCTAGCTAGGGTGTGTGTGTCAAGAGGTGGGGAAAAGGGCAGCATGGCAGGTGAGAATGACTGCCTTCTATCCAAAGTGGGTGCCAGATGGAGAGTTCTGGCATCTTAGATTTCAGAATCTTTCCCCTTGTCCATCTCATCCCCAGTACTCATACCCAGCAAGGTTGCTGGACTCCAAGATGCCCATTTAGCTTCTCTTGGTAGAGAGAAATTAAGAATGTCCAGCTTTCTCAGCTTCATAGGGGGAGAGTGTTCATGGGTCACAGCTATCAGAACCAGAAAGAAAGAAACATGTTGCTGGCTGCCCATACTCTCTCTACTTTGGCTGTCCGGAATTTGCTAACCCCACACTTGCTTCTTGTTCATTTTCTTGTCTTCCTCTTCAAGACTTTGTTTTTCCCTCCCAGGACGATGCCCTGGGGCAATTTCCCTGCAGAGAAGGGGCAATTGTTTCGACTACCATCTGCGCTTAACAGGTGATGGCCCTTGCCTTCTTTTTAGCTCTGTCCCCTATCTACAGTTCCTGGGGCCTTGCTCCCTGTTTGGGGGCCTAGAAAGACAGTCAGTGGTGTCAACTCATCTCCCCCCTAACCCCCCCCAGGACAAGCTCTGACTCTGCCCTTCACACAAGTGTGATGAACCCCAGCCCTCAGGACACTTACCCAGGCCCTGCACCTCCCAGCGTCCTGCCAGGCCGCCGTGGAGGTAGGTGGCCGTGACCCAGGGTAGGGAGTGGACATGGGACTTTTGTTTGAAGCTCGTAGGAAAGTGGCACTGCAGCCAATTCAACCACATCCTTTGCAGGTTTTCTGGATGGCGAAATGGACTCCAAAGGTAGGTGCTCCTCATCATATGTGGGTACAGAATGTCAAAGAATTTGTGGGCTAATGTTGGAGTTGTGTGTAGGGCTATGAAGTGGGGCTCCATCCCCCTGCCTCTGCTTGCTGTCCTACTTTACTGGCTCCTTCTCCAACCCTCTCATCACCATTCTTTCTCTTTCAAGTCCCTTCTATTGAGCAGAACTTGCTAGATGACAAGCACTTGCTGAAGCCGTGGGATGCTAAGAAGGTAGGTCTGGCTCACTATCCCTCTTCTTTATGTGGGTTAGGTTTCCAGGGTCCTCACTGAGCACGGTCCTTCATTTTTCTTGCCCTCAGCTGTCCTCATCCTCTTCCCGACCACGGTCCTGTGAAGTCCCTGGAATTAAGTAAGTACCTCTTCGGAAGTTGAGAAGGTGGGAGGGAACAAAGGGAAATGTGGTACACTAATTTCTGCTCTTCCCTGACCACCATGCCTCCCTCCTTCCGTTTACATCTTTTGTTTCCTTTCCATTTTCCAGCATCTTTCCATCTCCTGACCAGCCTGCCAATGTGCCTGTCCTCCCGCCTGCCATGAATACGGGAGGCTCCCTACCTGACCTTACCAACCTGCACTTCCCCCCACCGCTGCCCACCCCCCTGGATCCTGAGGAGACAGCCTACCCCAGCCTGAGTGGGGGTAACAGTACCTCCAACTTGACTCACACAATGACCCACCTGGGCATCAGCAGGGGCCTGGGCTTGGGTCCGGGCTATGAAGCACCAGGTGAGTGGCTCTCCTGGCTGGGTGTCCATAGGGTGCTGCCTGTCTGAAGGGATAAAGGGGTGGGAGGCTTGAGCACCCGGGGTCCTCCTGTGACTGCCCACCCCAACCCATCACCTGTCCCCCCCAGGGTCCCCTCACAACAGTTTTATGTCAGTATGAACTGGTAGGTACAGCTTTTCCTAAAAAGATGACAGTGCAGCCCCCAGGTGGGCAGTGTCAACCTCACCCTCACCGTCAGAGATAGAGTAAGGAGGACATTGTGTTGCCACTTCCATAGTCCAGTCACTGCTACCTTTCTGGGCAGAGGCGCCCAGTTCGCATCAGTAATGTTGGCATCTCTGGTTTTTTGTCTGTGCCTGCAGGACTTCATTCACCTCTCAGCCACCCATCCCTGCAGTCCTCCCTAAGCAATCCCAACCTCCAGGCTTCCCTGAGCAGTCCTCAGCCACAGCTCCAGGGCTCCCACAGTCACCCCTCACTGCCTGCCTCCTCCTTGGCCCGCCATGCACTGCCTGCCACCTCCCTGGGTCACCCCTCACTCAGTGCCCCAGCCCTCTCTTCCTCCTCCTCTTCCTCCTCCGCTTCATCTCCTGTGCTGGGTGCCCCGCCTTACCCAGCTTCAACCCCTGGGGCCTCCCCCCGCCACCGCCGTGTACCCCTCAGCCCCCTGAGTTTGCCTGCGGGCCCAGCCGACGCCAGAAGGTCCCAACAGCAGCTGCCCAAACAGTTTTCGCCAACAATGTCACCCACCTTGTCTTCCATCACTCAGGTATGCGTGGCTGCCTCCCTACAGGTCTGTCTCCCCTCCCTTTCTCTTCTCCTGCCACATTCTCTCCCTTCCACCTTTTTTCCCTCAAATCCTCTTCTTACTTCCTGTACTCCTTGTCTCATCCATCTCGCCCTTCCACTCCTCTGTCCTCTTAACTGTCCTATCTTTTATCCATCTTGTTTTTTCTTTGCTTAAGAGAGCAAATCCTGGGGTTAAGCCTTCAAGGTTCAAATCCTGGCTCTGCCTCTCACTAGCAGTCTCCTCAGACAAGCTGTCTAGCTTCTTTGGGTCTTAGCATCTATGAAATAAGGGTGGTATGGTGGGGGTCAAAAAAACCCACACATGAAGTGCTTAGCTCCATGCATAGTCCAGACACATGCTCCGTAAGTGGGAACTTATTCTTTTCCCTTTCTTTAGTATTTTTTTTCTCAGGCTTCCATTCTGTTCTATTCTCTCTTTCTTTCATAGATTTCATAGTCTCAAAGACTCAGATCATGGAGCTTTCATTTTAAGGATGAGGCGACTGGGGCCAGAGGGGAGTGATTTTCCCAAGTTTATACAGCAAGTTAGGAAGAGGTGGGACCAGAACTTTCTCCGCAGTGTTAAAAGTCTTAGCTCCCGGCCTTCCTGTTGTTCTCTGCATTTTTGTTCTCTCTGTTAGCCTTCTCTTTTCAACCTCATGTTCTTTTTTCCCCTTTCCTCCTCCATTACTACTCCCTGGAATGTGTGGTCTATGTTCCATCTCTATCCAGGTCCCTTTTTCTGTAGGGAAGGCTAAAGCCAGACCAGCAAGGTTTCATTTTTAGAATTTAGAGCAAACCTAACTTCCCTCTCTCCATTCTTCCTTTTCTCTTCCTTCCTCCCCCACTCCCACTGGCTGCTTCAAGACTTTGGAGCAGCAGTTTTCAAGTTCATTGTTGTGCTATCACTCACTCATTTGTGAGATGTGCCACAGGTACTTGATTACTAATAAAGGTTACAGTATTGAGGATTAGAAATAGTCAACTTCTGAAATGGATTAAAATTATCTTTACTTGGTCATTTTCATTCTGATACGCATTTTTGAGCAATAGCACCCAACCCCAGGGATGCCCGTGGGAACCTTGTCAGGTTTGTGTGGAGGATGGTTGTAAACTAAGAAGATGGGGAGCCCTGATTAAGAGTTCCTCTTAGGTGGCACACTGATGGGTAAGCTTCCCCCTTTTTCCTTGCTTTTCTTCAGGGCGTCCCCCTGGACACCAGTAAATTGTCCACTGACCAGCGATTGCCTCCGTACCCATACAGCCCCCCAAGTCTGGTTCTACCCACCCAGCCACCAACTCCAAAGCCTCTTCAGCAGCCAGGGCTGCCCTCTCAGGCCTGCTTAGTGCAGCCCTCAGGTGGACAGCCCCCAGGCCGGCAGCCGCACTATGGGGCACACTACCCACCCAGCTCTAGTGGACATGGGCAACAGTCTTACCACCGGCCAATGAGTGACTTCAGCCTGGGGAATGTGAGTACCTGGGTTCCTAGCTTAGAAGCAGGGGAGGGATGGGGGTTGGTAAGAGGGGCCTGACAGATATTGCTGAAATGGGAGGTCTAGGTTTGGAAAGATCCTCCCTCCGTACAGGTAATAGCGCTTGGGCTTCTCTGTTCTGTATTTGACCCCCGACTCCTGCCCCTTTCCCCCAGCTATCTCCGTGCAACTTGCACTTTGATGACTACTGCTTTGACCTGTTCTCTTCCTGGCACGCACATGCTCTGTCCCAGCAGGTACGGTGCCCACATCTACTTGGGGCCCCGTGCTTGCTTCTGTCGCTCTGCTTCCTACCTTCTTCCTTTGTCTGCTTTTGTTTTCTGGGAGGATGGGCGTGGGGGGTGGGAAAGGAATGGAAATTGATGGGCAGAGGGTATGAGTCAATTGGGCTTGGGAGGGGCAGGCGGAAACACCCTGTTCTGAAGCCCACTTCCTCAGGGTCTGTCTGTGTATCCATAGTTGGAGCAGTTTAGCCTGGAGAACCCATCAACCAGCCTGGTGCTGGATCCCTCTGGCTTTTCTGAAGGACCTGGATTTTTAGGGGGTGAGGGGCCAGTGAGTGGCCCCCAGGACCCCCATGCCCTCAACCACCAGAACTTGACCCACTGTTCTCGCCATGGCTCAGGGCCAAACGTCATTCTCACAGGTGAGAGGTGATGGTGGTGGGTGGGAATGGAATGGGGAGGGACACATTTGTTAGTGCAGCAGGAGTTCGAGGGGTCTTGGAAGAGTTTATAGGACATGGAGTCCTAACCCATCTCTTCTACCCACACAGGAGACTCCTCCCCAGGTTTCTCTAAGGAGATTGCAGCAGCCCTGGCTGGAGTGCCTGGTTTTGAGGTGTCAGCAGCTGGGTTGGAGCTGGGGCTGGGGCTGGAGGAGGAGCTGCGCATGGAGCCTTTAGGCCTGGAAGGGCTCAACATGCTGACTGACCCCTGTGCCCTGCTGCCTGACCCTGCTGTGGAGGATTCGTTCCGCAGTGACCGGCTACAGTGAGGGGACTTCATCACCGTCCTTCTTGGCCCTGTCTCCCCATCACTGTCCCTCTTCTCCCTGGCCAGTAGAGACTCCACTCTCTGCCCCCAGGTCCCCTTTCTAACTTGAATGAGGGATCCCAAGAATGAGAAAAGGCCAAGGGGTTTTGTCCAGGTGATCCCTGAATTCTGCACAAGAGGGGGGGTCCTGGGGGAGTTCAAGGGAGGGCCTAAAGCACTTGTAACTTTGAACCGTCTGTCTGGAGGTCAGAGCCTGTTGGAAAGCAGGGGGTAGGGGGGAGCCCCGGAGGCAGGGCTTGTCCGGATGCCTAGGGGTGGGCAGTGCCAGCCCTTCCTCACCACTCTTCCCCTTGCAATGGAAGAGAGAGCCAGAGTGGATATTATTTTTTATTAAATATATTATATGTTAATAAAAAAATCATCAAACTTGTGGTGTGGTTGGCTACTATTTGGGCAGCAGACGGGCATCTAGGGAGTTCTTGGGGTACAGGCCCTTTCATCTTTTACGCTTCTTAGCACCACTGATTGGTGGAGAGGCCCCCCTACCTCAGAATTGGTACCTAGCATTGGACATGGAGGTCCAGGTTGAATGTAGGCTCCCATGGCACAGGGAGACACTTTGTGTATCCTGCCATCTGTCCAGGCCCTGCTGCAGCATCAGGGGTGGGCTCTGACTTCCTAGGCAAGGTACTGCTTTTCTTCAATCCTGAGACCTGGCAGAAAGGACTTGCAGCAGCTGGCTGACCTCACAGGTCTGATGTTTCCTGTAGAATGGCCCCAGGCTCCCTGGGAGTGGCTGGCCTCACTGCTAAGGTTCCTAAAGAGAATGGATTTGACAACTGCTGATGCCATGTGGGTTGGTTCTTTTTCCTTGCCCTTTAAGCCTAGAGGAACTAGACGTGAGACAAATCATACACAATCAGATTCACCATGTGCCTAGGTCTCAGGAAATTGCCTGCATCTCATTTCTGTCTTCTCACCAAGAATGAATTCACCTCCCCCCTCCCTGCTTTGTTCTGAAGCTTTCCTCTCTGGCTTTGGTTGCTAGCCCTCTCATCATCTGAGCCTCTGCCATCTTTCTTCCCCACCCAGAAGTCAAGAGTAACAGTTGCCCCCAACTCTACCATGCTTCCACACCCTACAATCCTGGCCTGCCCTCTTCCTCTTTCCAAAGCTCTTCTCATTTTCAGAAATGAGAACTGAGAGCTTCTAGCTTAGGCCCAAAGGGAATGCAGTTTGCCCTAAACCTGGAAGTGGGACAGCCACCTGGGTCTTCTAGGACTTAAGGTCCTTCACCCAGGAATGCAGACCACGTTTGACTGTAGGAACTGGGCTAGAAGGGAGCGAGCCTAGGACTGCAGGGACCGCCTGGGGTTAGTGTCCTGTGGCATCTGTTGGGTGGGGTTGGTGGGGTGGGGGTAAGCTGTCTGGGTGCAGGGGGCCCTCCCAGCCGCCAGGGGTCGCGCTGCAGGCGGCCGGGCGCTGGGCAGGCGCTGCCAGGGTCACGGCCGCCAGCCGGGGAGGGGGGGGTGGGGGTAGCGGCGGCGCCCGCGGCCCCGAGGGGGGTGGGGGGAGCAGAGAAAGCGGGGCGCGCGGAGAAGCACTTATCCCCTAGAGCAGCAGGAGCCGGGAGGATCGCCGGGCCAGAGCCAGCGGCGCGGCAGCACAGTACTCGCGTGGCGCAGCGCGGCGGCAACGCCGGTGTCGCCAGATCTCCCTCCACCGCGCCCCGCGCCCCGCGCCCGGGCGCCCTAGGCCGCCTCTTCTTCCTTCACTCGCTGCTCCGTTGGGAGCGGCGCCCCAGTCCGGAGCTCCATGTCCGGGGCTGGGTAGCTCTGCCGCCAGCCGGCCCGCCCGCCCGCCCTCCGAGCCACCCGCCAGCGGGCCGGCCGGCCGGGGAGTCGCTGGGCCGGCAGGTAGGCACTTGACCGGGCGGGGAGGCGGGCGGGGAAGGAAAGCGCCGGCGGGGCGGGGGGATGTCCCTCCAGCTGTTCCCGGCGCTGCACATCTGGTTCCGGTTCCCCTCTGCTGGGGAAGTGAAAGTGGAGGAGAGGGCACAGCCGGGAGTTAGTTCGCTATACCCCGCACCCTGCACCCCTCTTACTGCGGTGGGTCCGGAGCCCCAGTACCCCTCCCTCCGGCTCGGATCACGCGACAGCCGGCACTGCTGCCATCACGTCCCCGGCCGCTGGCGCCCTTCTCTCTGCTATCCTACTCCTTAGCGCTTCCCTCTTACCGCCCTTTGCCCGAACTTCCTGTCCCCTGGCTTGTGGGTATCGCGACCCGGAGTGGTGCCCTTGCCCTTGCCTGCCTTAGGGAGAAAGGGCTACTCACTGCAGAACTCTTCCCTAGCTCGTTAAAAGGAGACCCGCCTGCGCAGGTCCTGCAGACTCGGGCCACCCACTCACCCCTCAGCTCATCCCACCAAAAGACTCCTGCCTGCCTCCTGGGCCTTAGGACTCCCATTCCCCTGCAGTGCACGAGGGTTGGGGCTGTGTCTCAGAGCCAATTCAGGAGGCTGACGCTGACTCCTGGCATCACCTCCCAGACGTGGTGGCTAAATTTAGGTGGAGTGGGGTGTGTGTGGGGCCAGAGGCCAGG
>PVIJ01010489.1:16396-60057 GCA_004024925.1 Scalopus aquaticus
CTTCCACCCCCCCACCCCCCATCACCAGACACACACCCATAGGCTGACTTCCGCTGAGCTGCAGCTTCCCCTCTACTGTTTCAGGAAGTCACCTCCCTTCCCCTTAGAAGCACCCCCACGCCTTCAGTCCTGTGCTGAAAGCCACCCACCAAGCTCCTTCCCAGCTTCTGCATCCTGGGGTTCCCAAGGACCCTTGGGGCTCCAAGTCTCTAGGGTTGGGCCATGGAGGCAGGTGAGAACAGTTACTGAAAGTTCGTGGTGGGCCTGTTTTTCTCTTTGGGCTCCGTGGAGGAGGGCATGAGATGGTTGGCTATCTCCCCCAGCACTTTGGAAACCTAACCGGGTCCACTTAAGGATCCTAGCGGTGGAAGGGCACTTTTCTGGGCCAGATTAGTGGAGTTTGATTAGGAAAAAGGATATTTCAGTCTTGTGAGAAGGTTCTAAGCTTGGGTTTCATGGGTTTTCCTGAAAAATTGTTGGGTCCTTGCAAAAAGTTAGAAGTGGGCTCTTTAAGAATATTAGCGGACTTGTGACAGTTTTATGATGTCATAACTGGAATAGGAAGGTCAAAACCCTTAAAAAACTGTAAGATTGGCATGATGTCATGACCAGCATGAATTAGGTCATTATAGAAAAGTATGTGTGATCTTATCTATGATAGCTACATGCAGGGAGTGAGGAGTGGGGCTTTTTAAAGGGACACAGGAGCAATATGACATCGGTCTTCACTGTATATAGTGTATATAGTGTATATATACACTTCACTGTATATAGTGAAGTGGAGTTTGTGTTCTTCGGGGAAAGGACTGGGGCCACTAAATGGGAGGGACCTGGTCACTTTAAGGAGCTGTGTTGGGTTATGCGGGCCTAGTGATGTCACAGGCGGGAGAGTTTAGGATTGGCTGATAGCTTATCCTGCCTTTCCTTAGAAGTACTAGGAAGAGGAGAGGAAGGGGGGGTGGGCTCACTCCCTGGTTGCCACGGCAACACCAGCTTCCATGCTTCATCTCTTCCCATTTGACTATTCCAGATGCAGTGAGTGAGGGGGGGGCCATGGCAGAGGATCGGCCCCCCCGACTGGTGGATTACTTTGTGATAGCTGGACTTGCAGGGAATGGAGCACCTGTCCCTGAGGACACGTGGGTTCCTGAGCCCAGCGGGCCCCTGCGCCCTCCCCGGCCAGCTGACCCCATTACAGATGTGGCAGTCATCGCGAGGGCACTGGGCGAGGAGGTTCCCCATGGCTACACGTGCATCCAAGCTTCCACTGGGGGCCACCCCTTGGAACTCAGTGCTGGGCTCCTGGGTGGAACTCAGCCCATCATCTGCTACCGCAGGGGTCGTGACAAGCCCCCCCTTGTGGAGTTGGGGTGTGTACCTTTACCCATGATGGCACTAAGGGAGGCTGGGAGGGGTTGGGTGAGGCAGAGAGGTATGGGATGAGGAATGAGCAATGGGAAAGGGAAGGAAATGGGCTAGTGTCAGGGAGAAGCTGTTGGGATTGTATGTCCTTAATCGTCATACAGATTTGGGTTCATGTGCTAGTCTACTTGCTAGCTATGAGATCTTGGCAGTGTATTGAGCCCCATGGGCCTGTTTCTTCCTGTGGAAAATGGGGGTAATAATACCTCCTTGCAGCGTGGTTGAGAAAATTCAATGAGCTGATTCATATTGGAGACTTGGCGCAGAGTCAATACATGGTAGTTTTTATTCTTAGGATTTATTGATGAGTACGAGAGCCTTGAAAGGCTTGAGGGGGTGTTGCTGATCAAGATGTAGAACTAAGGACAGAGGAAAGGGCACAAGACTCTGGAAGCCACAGTTTAATGGGGAGAAGTGGGCCATGCTCTCAGGCTTGATGCGGCTGAGGGTTCATGGTAGATAGGGAGCTCTAGCAGGACTGGGGCTTTCTCCTCTGTCCTCAACCCAACATCTCTCTCTGCTTTCTGTGCCAAGGGTGTTATATGAGGGGAAAGAACATCCTAAGCCTGGCTTCCAAGTGCTAGATACGACACCCTACAGTCACTCAGCCAACCTGGCCCCTCCAGGCCCTGGGCACCCCCGTACCTACCTCACTTACCGGCGGGCAGCAGAAGGGGCAGGACTGCATGCCCTGGGCATCACTGACCTCTGCCTGGTGCTGCCCAGCAAGGGTGAGGGCACTCCTCATACTTACTGCCGATTGCCCCGAAATCTCAACCCTGGCATGGTAAGTGGGGCCCTGGGGCCAAGAGCTAAGGTTGCACTATCGGGGGGTGAGGGTGTGAACACTGGGCACAAAGGACATCCTAGGACCAAAGCCTCCATTGGCAGGTGTGGGCCCAGTTGGGTGACTGATCATGAAGGGCCAGGGTTAATGGGAGTTCTAAAGATGAAAGACCACTTCAGGGTGGTATATAAAGTTGACCCCCAGAAATGTTCTTAGCTGTATATCTGCTTGTCTTTTGCCATTCCTGGGGCAGTGGGGCCCAGCAGTGTACCTGTGCTACAAGGTGGGCCTGGCCAAGGCCAACACGCTAGTGTATGAGGCAGGTGAGTAGCCCCTCTATCCTCCCAACTCCCTGACCCTCTGTGTCCCTCCACCCTGGTGCCTCGCCTCTTGGCTGGCACCTCCAGTGTCCCTAGAACTCACTTTCCACTTGGCCCTTCTGGGATCCCTTGATTCCTTTCCCTGAAATCTGATGAACCCTCCTCCTTTTGGGTACCCCCACTCTGCTGGAGGTGCAGAGCTGCTGGGCCGCTACCCAGAGGAGGACAATGAGGCGTTCCCGCTGCCTGAGTCAGTGCCCGTCTTCTGCCTGCCCATGGGGGCCACTATCGAGTGCTGGCCTGCCCAGACCAAGTACCCCGTGCCCGTCTTCTCCACCTTTGTGCTCACGGGTGCAGCTGGTGATAAGGTGGGTGTGTGGAGTGTGGTAAGGGGTGTGGGCTATGCAGGGCCTGCCTGACTGCCCCTCTGCCCTGGCAGGTGTATGGTGCCGCGCTGCAATTCTACGAGGCCTTCTCGAGGGCCAGGCTGTCGGAGCGGCAAGCTCGGGCGCTGGGCCTGCTGAGTGCCGTGGAGCGGGGCAGGGCACTGGAAGGCCGGGCAGTGCGCAGCCGACGCGCCATTGCTGTGCTGTCCCGCTGGCCTGCTTTCCAGGCCTTCCGAGCCTTCCTCACCTTCCTGTACCGCTACTCTGTCTCGGGCCCCCACCGCCTGCCCTTGGAAGTGTAAGCATGGCTCCCCTGGCACTGGAAAAGGGTTCTGAGGGGATTGGGAAGCCCAGAGTAATGGAAGAGCTCAAGATGGAGCTGGGGAGAGCTGTAGGGAATAGAGCTGTGTGGTTGTAGTTTGTTCATTGTGAAAATACCACTGACTGAGGGGTGAGTAGCCTGAAATCCAGCCTACCATAGCTAACCAAATCCTGGCAAGGGCAGGATTTGGCATGTCAAGAGGGCTCTCAGAGGCTCCAATGACTGATCTGGTCTTGAGTGGAGTTCAGAAAGGATAAAGTCCTTGTGGACAGGTGAAGGAAAGGAGAAAATGTGGCTGTAGGACAGGGGTAGATTGGGGGAGTCTGCCTTTGACAGTATCCCTTTCTCCCCCAGGCACATCTCTCACTTCATTCACAACGTCCCTTTCCCTTCCCCACAGAGACCCCGCATCCTGGTGCAGGTGAGAGCTGCGACTAGGGCTGGATGGGAGCGGGGAGTTGGCAGGATTTAGCCTTCATTGTTCTAACGGGCTCTTCTGCTTCCCAGATGTCTCCCTATGATAACTTGCTCCTCTGCCAGCCTGTATCCTCACCCCTGCCCCTCAGGTATGTGCCTAAGTTGGGGGGGGGGGTTGATGATGGTAGGTGCCAGCCAGGTGTGCACAGCTGTTGAGGTCTGCAGTTCTGGGTGCAGGTGGTGTCTATGCCCAGTGACTAGGGAAGGGTCTCCAGGGCCTCCTGGTGACTGTTCCCCCACCTTGGCATTGCCCGCAGTGGTGCCAGTTTCCTGCAGCTGCTGCAGAGCCTGGGTCCTGAATTGGCTGTCACACTATTACTGGCTGTGCTCACAGAGCATAAACTGCTTGTCCACTCACTGCGGCCAGACCTCCTCACCAGCGTCTGCGAGGCCCTTGTGTCTGTGAGTGCCACCCTGCCCAGCCCCCTTACCCAGAGGGCTCTGTCTGGTGTGCCCAACCCTGCCTGGACCCTTCTCCATATTTCCTTCCTTGGGGACTCCTCAGCCTTCTTGGGCTTAGCCTACAAGAATATGTAGCTTCCACTGGGGACTCTTTGGGAGCCCTCTTCCACAGCTTCTCTCAGCAGACATCCTCTCAGGCCAATGTCCCTTCTACTGCACCCCCATTGCTACTTCCCTCCACCCCCTTGCTCACTGCTTCTCACCCCCTGGTGCTTCAGATGATCTTCCCGCTGCACTGGCAGTGCCCCTACATTCCGCTGTGCCCGCTGGTACTGGCAGACGTGCTGAGCGCCCCTGTGCCCTTCATTGTGGGTATCCACTCTAGCTACTTCGATCTGCACGACCCACCTGCTGACGTCATCTGTGTTGATCTTGATACCAACACACTCTTCCAGTAAGAGGGCCAGGTCACATTCAGGGGGCTGTATGGAGGGCTACCTGCTCAAAAGCAGCCTCAGGTAAAAAGTGGGGGAGGTTGGCAAGGAGCCCCATTTCCCTTTCTTCCTTCTGCCTATCTTCTTCATAGGACTGAGGAAAAGAAGCTCCTCTCCCCTCGGACTCTGCCCCGAAGACCCTACAAGGTTCTGCTGGCCACACTGACAAACCTGTACCAGCAGTTGGATCAGAGTGAGTAGCCTGAATGGGTAGGGTCATGGCCTTAAGCCTCCAGCTTGGGGAGGCGTGTGGAGAACTAGACCTCACTTGAGGAATTAGAGGAGTCAGAGTTTCATTGGATGAAAGTGAGAGAAATTCCAATTCCAACTTAGGCAACAGGAAGGGACATGCAATATTAATATTTCTCTACATGTCAGGGTGGTCAAGTTGACCATTGGGGAGTCTTGAAACTGCTACCTCAGGGTGATATTTAAATTAATACTGGTGCAAGGTCTGCTTGAAGCCGGAGGTGGTGAGCCAGGAGCAGTGACTTCTGGGTGAAAAACAGGGTTGAGGGAAGCCTAGGTGCTGGCCCTGACTCTTGGGCTGTCCCGGTTCCCAGCATATACTGGACCTGAGGAGGAGGCATCCCTGGAATTCTTGCTGACAGACTACGAGGCAGTGTGTGGCCGACGTGCCCGGCTGGAGCGTGAAGTCCAGGGAGCTTTCCTCCGCTTCATGGCCTGTCTACTCAAGGGCTACCGGGTCTTCCTGCGCCCACTCACCCAGGCACCCTCTGAGGGAGCTCGAGATGTAGACAACCTTTTCTTCCTGCAGGGTAAGGGACTTGTTTTTGCTTGGGAGGGGTGTCAAGGAAAGGGTGGTCACGGGCTGAGTTCTGTGAAGTAGGCGAGGGTGCTGAGTTACTCTTGACTTCACTTAGCAATGTTGTCATGGGCACTGGCTTTGAGCCATGCACTTTTCTGGGCCTGGAGGGAGGAGGGGTATAAAGGTAAACTTCGCTGACCTGCCTTCTTGAAGCCCCAGCCTTGGGATGGCCTGTGGTGAGCCACCCCCATGGGAAAAGCTTCTTCAGGGACCTTGCCCTTGAAGAGTTCCCTGACAAAAGAGATGAAAGAGACAAAAGAGAGAGTGTGCCATGGGCCCAGGGTGCTGGGGGAGCTGAGCTGGTTGCCTGGTGTTTGAGGTAATCGTGCCAAAGGGGCCAAGAACTGATGGCTCTGAGAGCCTTGGATACCAAGTGGGCAGGGAGCCAGGGAGGGAGTTCAGAAAGGGTATGACTTCGGTGGAGGACCCTGGTAACCTTCCTCCCTGCCCCATTCTCATCCCTCTCAGACTTCCTCAAATCCCGGGAACGCTCCAGCCACAAGCTGTATTCTCAGCTGCTCCACACACAGATGTTCTCACAGTTCATTGAGGAATGCTCTTTTGGCTCTGCTCGGCATGCTGCCCTTGAATTCTTTGACTCTTGTGTTGACAAGGTATTTGGATATGGTATTCCACATGCCCATTGCCCCCCACTACCCCCCTAGCAAGTGGCCACTAGAAACACAATTCTGTCTCTCCTCTGTGAAGGGGTGCTATCCCTAGAGTTGCACAGTGCATAGCATGTCACATACACATTCAGTCCCCCCATCCCTGACTCCATCCCTCCAGCTCTATCTCCAGGGCCCTGGTAGGGGCTGAGCACACTTGCTCCTTCCCTGTGGATGTGCTCTGGGCAGATGCCATCTTCTGGATGCCCACTTTCTTGCCATCCTGCCTCAGGTCCACCCAGAACAGGAGAAGCCAGAGCCGACCCCCTTAGTGGAGCTGGAGGAGCTGTCAGGAAGTGAGCTCACTGTCTTCATCACACCTCCTGAAGAGCCTGTGGTGCCAGAAGGCGGTGAATCCACTCCCCAGTACTGGTGAGAACCTCTCAGCCCCTCACTTGTTCCAGGCCCCACAAGCTGGGTGGGGGTTCACTACTCTTGATGTGGCCTCTCTCTGCCTCCAGCTATGATGGGTTCCCAGAACTACGGACTGAGCTGTTTGAGTCTCCTCAAGAGCAAGCCGGGGCTTTGCCTGTGCCAGGCCCATCCCGCAGTGCTCCCAGCAGTCCTGCCCCCCGCCGTACCAAACAGGTAACAAGAAGGTGGGCCCCACAAAGGCACCTGGTTGCTGAGAGCTGTTGGTTCAGCTTCTTCGTCATAGGTAGGATAATGCCTTTTTAAGGAATTACTGCATGTAGAACGGTAACTGTAAATTATAGCTGTGGTTACCACTGTCATCATCACCATCATTATCTTTTGAGACTCCTGGCAATCCAGAGACCTTTTTCAGGGCACCTGCCCATGATTAAGAGCTAGGCAAAGATGCCCGGGGTTCTAGGGCTGAAGCTATGGTGCAGCATCCCTCCTACCTCCTCAGAGAACAGCCTTTCCTCAGGGAAAGTGCTATATCTCCCACACCATTTTAAGACCTGCCCTGCCTTGGTGTTGTTCTCACCTCAAGGTGTTCTCTTCCCACTTAGGAGATGAAGGTTGCACAGCGGATGGCGCAGAAATCAGCAGCTGTGCCTGAGCTGTGGGCCCGGTGTCTGCTGGGGCACTGCTATGGGCTGTGGTTCCTGTGTCTACCTGCCTATGTGCGGTCGGCGCCCTCCCGGGTGCGGGCCCTGCACACAGCCTACCACGTGCTGCGCCAGATAGAGAGCCGCAAGGTGGTGCTGCCTGACGAGGTGGGCACCTCCGCCAGGCCCAGGAATCTTGTGTGGGCCTGGGGGCTGTGAGAGGGAGCCTGGGTGGAGACCAGCGAACGCAGATGGGGAGCACGGGCACAAGCCCCACAGCCAGGCAGTTGCTCCATCACACCGCCTCATGAGCATGAGCCTGGGACAGCAGTGGAGACTTCAGGGAGGGTGGCAGCTCTGAGGCAGGCCCAAGAGCTACCAGGGCAGGTGAAGTCTGTGAGAACTGGGGAGGCTGGAAGAGGATGCTTGCAGAGATAAGGATGTGGGTTGGGAGCAGGTCCCCTCTCACCTGGCACCTCTCCTGCCCAGGTATGTTACCGGGTGCTGATGCAGCTGTGTTCACACTATGGGCAGCCCGTGCTGTCCGTGAGGGTCATGCTGGAGATGCGACAGGCAGGCATTGTGCCCAACACCATCACCTATGGCTACTACAATAAGGTACCTCATCTGGGGTCAGGAGCAGGGCGGTAGCTCGTGCCAGGTGTGTGTAAGTGGAAGATGCTGCTCCCCGACACCTATGCTCTTCCCTCTCTTGGAGATTGGGCCCGTACAATACAAGTAGGACCTGTATCCACCGTTATGGATGTACTTGGCTGCTTCAATTCTTAGAACAAACCTGACAAGGGGGTTGGGCAAATACTGCTACCTACCAATAATAGTTAAGTGTAATATCCAGTGTGCCAGGCCCTGTTCCAAATACATTATACATTTTAAATCATTTTTCACCACAGTTGCATGAGGTAAATGATTATCATCCCCGTTTACAGATGAGGCAGTGAGGTAGCAGAGTTAGTAATTTGTCTAAGTCCCACAGGGAGTAAATCTGGAAGTTAGGATATGAGCACAGGCAGATTGACAGCCCCTGAATTCAAGCCCTTAGCCATTAGACTAAATGGCCTCCTGTTTTTTATTTATTTGTTATTTGGATGGGGACCATACATTTTTTTCCTCCTGTTTGTTTATTTTTGCATAGAAGAACTGGGGTATAAGGCAGAGGTGCAGGGGATGAGAAGATTCACCAGAGACCGAGTGGGGAGCAGAACAGGGAGATCCACTGAAATACACTGCTGAGGGGAGCAGCAGGAAAGGCAGGAGAGGTCTGCTGCGCCATGTGGGAAGCTCCCTGACTGAGGATGGAACTCTGTGCTGCAGTGGCTGCGGATAGCTTCATTGTAAAGAGACTTAACCCCTTGCGCCACCAGGGAGGACCCCTCCTGTTTTTTAGATGTGGGAGCTGGTAACCAAAAAGTGAAATGGTTTCTTTAAAGTCATATAATTTATAAGTAGCAGAGTCTGGATACAAATTGTTTCTTTTGCTTCTAGCTTCCAGACCCCTCCAAGATGGCTGCTAACAGCTGCCTATTCTGAATTCTTATTTCTGGCTGAGCCACTGGCAGGACAGTTCTAGGCAGAATGTTTAGAAAGGGGACAGTGGTCCCGTGGAGCTCCAAGGCAAGCAGTGGGTGTCAGGCTAGAGTCAGGGTATAGAAGTAGGCCATCTTGATGATACTGTGCCTGGTAGGCTGTGCTGGAAAGCAAGTGGCCGTCTGGTACACCGGGTGGACGCCTGCACTGGGCCAAGCTCCGGAATGTCGTCTTGGGTGCTGCTCAGTTCCGCCAACCCTTGAGAGAACGGAAGCGGCAGCAGCGGCGGCGGCAGCAGCAGCAACAACAGGAGGCGGCAGCACAAGAGGCAGGCAGTTCCCAGACAGGTGGGAAGGGACTGGTGATGGGCTTGGGGATGGAGTAGCAAGACCAGGCAGGGAAAGGCATGGAGGGCTGGGGCTGGCCTAGTGGTTGGTATTAGGTGTTCTAGGGATTGATAAACTACCCTTGGCTGGTAACAAAAGAGCTGAAGTTATGCCTGGGAGGACCCCTTCAAACCTATGTCCATGCAATGAGCTCTGTTTTGGAACAGGGGGCTAGGTTTCTAGCTGGCTGTCATTGAACCCCCCTCCCTGTCTTTTACAGAGCCCTACCTGGAGCGCCCCTCCCCTACCCGCCCTCTTCAGCGGCAGACTACTTGGGCTGGGCGAAGCCTACGGGACCCAGCCTCACCCACAGGGCGCCTGGTGAAAAGTGGCAGCCTGGGGAGTGCCCGAGGTGCCCAGTCCACGGTGGAAGCTGGTGTGGCCCACAGTGAGTGCCCTTGTTCAACCCATTCCCTGTCAGCTCTTCTAGCCAAGAGAGAGAGGGGAAGACTGGAGGCAGGATGGAGCAGTGGCCCTCTGTGGTGGGCTCTGTAGCTTCTGAGGGAATCTTTTTTTTTAAAGGTTTATTTATTTAAGCTGGGGTACAGGCCAGAGGCATGGGGCGGCGAGAGGGTTCACCAGAGACAGAATGGGGAGCAGAACAGGCAGATCAGAAATACACTGCTGAGGGGAGCAGCGGGCGAGGCAGGAGAGGTCTGCCGCGCCAGATTCTGAGGGAATCTTGCCCAGAATGCCGTCACAGTGGTGGTTGGTGTGGCAGAGTTTGTGCAGCCCAGAATTATGTTCACTCAATTTCTAGGCTGGACTCTATCTTTCCTAATTCTTTTCTGCTTGCAGTGATAGAGGCCTTGGGGGTACTGGAACCTCGGGGATCACCTGTGCCCTGGCACGATGGAAGCCTCTCAGACTTGAGCCTGACCGGGGAGGAGCCAGCACCTGAAGGCAGCCCAGGGGGCTCAGGCTCAACTCTGAGTACCCAGTCCACTGAGGCCCTAGAAGGGCTAAGTGGGCGGGTGCCCAAGTCTGGTGGGCGTCAAGATGAGATCAGTACCCCCCGACGAGGGCTGGGTGCCCGCCTCCAGCAGCTGCTCACTCCTTCTCGCCGCTCCCCTGCCTCTCGTGCTCGTGCCCCCCAACCCGAGCTGCCCCCTGATCTGCCTCCCCCAGCCCGCCGCAGCCCCATGGACAGTCTTCTGCGCCCCCGGGAGCGCCCTGGATCCACTGCCTCTGAGGTAGCCAGCAAAGCCTGGGAGAAGGCTGATAACTGTGAGAGTGCCTAGGGAGGGGTTCCCGAGGGATGGTTGAAGCCGTCATCCTGGATGAAGAGAAATGGGTTTGGCTGACCATGCTTTCTCATGTAACGGCAGAGCTCAGCCTCTCTGGGCAGTGAGTGGGACCTCTCAGAATCTTCTCTCAGCAGCCTGAGCCTTCGCCGTTCCTCAGAGCGCCTCAGTGACACCCCTGGATCCTTCCAGCCGCCTTCTCTGGAAGTGAGGATAACCCCTCTCAGGCAGATGTTCTTTACACACACACACACACAGGCACACACACACTTGAAGACGGGGGCTCGGAGGAGGTGGGAGGAGGCTAGGCTGGGATTTGGAGGGGGAGAGGCAGGGGAAGGACCCTGGAGGTCAAGCAGGTCTGCTTCCTGGGTATTCTGCCTGCAGATTCTGCTGTCCAGCTGCTCCTTGTGCCGTGCTTGTGACTCGCTGGTGTATGATGAGGAAATCATGGCTGGCTGGGCACCTGATGACTCCAACCTCAACACAACCTGCCCCTTCTGTTCCTGCCCCTTCGTGCCCCTGCTCAGCGTCCAGACCCTTGATTCCCGACCCAGGTACCCAAAGCAGGGCAAATGTTGAGGGTGGGTTGGGGAAGGGGAGATCCAGGGGCTGACACTCCTGCTGTGTTCCCTTGCAGTGTTCCCAGCCCCAAGCCTGCCCACGCTAGTACCAGTGACAGCAAAGACGCTCCTGTCCCTGGGGGTCCAGGCCCTGTGCTCAGTGACCGCAGACTCTGCCTGGCCCTGGATGAGCCCCAGCTCTGCAACGGGCACATGGGGGTAAGGGCTGGGTTGAATGGGCATAAGGAAAGGGTGTGTGTGTGTGGACCAATGGTACTGGGTATTGAGGGCAAGGGGCATCCCAGAACCTGGCGGGTGAGGTTGAGAAGCATGGCTCTGGGAACAGAGTCCTGGTAAATGCCCTCCCCCTTTGTGTCTGACAGGGTGCCCCCCCGCGAGTCGAGGGTGGGGCATGGGCATACCTGAGCCCCCTGGTGCTGCGAAAGGAGCTGGAGTCACTGGTAGAGAACGAGGGCAGTGAGGTGCTGGCGTTGCCTGAGCTGCCTGCTGCTCATCCCATCATCTTCTGGAACCTTCTGTGGTACTTCCAGAGGCTGCGCCTGCCGAGTATTTTGCCATGCCTGGTGCTGGCCTCCTGCGATGGGCCTCCTGCCCCCCAGGTCAGTGCCCCCATCTGGTCCCTGCTTCCTGAGTGCCTCCCTCCTCATCTGTCAGCTTGTGGTGCACGTCCTTGATGCTGCAGGAGGAGTGCAGGCTTGGGAGTCAGTTGTACCTGATTTGACTCCTGGCCCCTTCACTTCACAGTTTTGAGCCTCACAGAATTTTTGTCTAGCCCTTGTACCTAGAAAATGATTACTTAATGTTTGCCTATTCATTGCACCCATATTTATTGAGGACCTTCTAAGTTCCAGGCAGTTTTGGGGCACTAGGAATGTAGCAGATTACAAAACAAAGTCCTTGCTCTCAGAAAGCTTGCATTCTTATGGAGGCTGAGAGTTCCTCTCCCTCTTCTCTTTGGCTATGTCCTATAGTGCCGCTCTGCCTCTTGGAACATCAGCTGTCCGTTTTCTGTCCTCGCCTTCCATTTCATGAGCCTGACTGTCTCCTTCATCTTGTTTCTCCACAGGCCCCATCACCTTGGCTAACCCCTGATCCAGCCTCCGTGCAGGTGCGGCTGCTGTGGGATGTCCTGACCCCTGACCCCAATAGCTGCCCACCTCTCTATGTGCTCTGGAGGGTCCATAGTGAGTGTGATATTTGGCCTAGGGTGGGAGGGGGCTGGTCCTGCACCTAACCTAGAGAGCTCAATAATCTGGACTCCACTCCTTGCTTTCACCCAGGCCAGATTCCTCAGCGGGTGGTATGGCCAGGTCCAGTACCTGCATCCCTCAGCCTTGCGTTGCTAGAGTCTGTGCTGCGCCACGTCGGTCTCAATGAGGTGCACAAGGCTGTTGGGCTCCTGCTGGAAACTCTAGGCCCCCCCCCTACTGGCTTGCACCTACAGAGGTATGGTACTCCACCTTGGAGCCCCCTGCTCTGTTCTAGGCTCTCTACCCCCTTTCTCTCATTCATAGTCTTCTGCTCCATTCCAGGGGCATCTACCGTGAGATCTTATTCCTGACAATGGCTGCTCTGGGCAAGGACCATGTGGACATAGGTGAGGAGCAGACGCTGGAGGGGGGGCGGGGGGCTAAGGAGTTTAGGGACCTGGTGTGGAAGGTTGAAATCCTAATGTATTGACCTCTACCCCCTTCCCTAGTGGCCTTTGACAAGAAGTACAAGTCTGCCTTTAACAAGCTGGCCAGCAGCATGGGCAAGGAGGAGCTGAGGCAGCGGCGGGCACAGATGCCCACCCCGAAGGCCATTGATTGCCGAAAATATTTTGGAGCACCTCTGGAATGCTAGGGACCGTTAAACTTCCTTCTCCAGCCTGGTGTGGGGAGGTGAGGGAGAATGGATTTAAAAGATAACCTGCTTCCCTATTCCTTTCCTGAGGAGCTGGGAACAGGCTGGGAAGCATGCCCTGTTATAGCTTCCAAGTGGGGGCAGGAGGAAGAGGGACCCTCTGTTACCAAAAGTCACAATTCCCCTATCTCCAGCCTACCCAACTTGCTCATGCTGAGGTTGGAGGCAGCCTGGGGGAGTTGGCAAAGCTCTGTTCCTCCCCATCCTATACCGGGAACTCCCCTCCAGGGTACTCACAGATCTGCACTGCCCTGGTCATTTTATAAGTTTTTGTTTTAAAAAACAACTGGAAAGATACAGAGCTACTGAGACTTTGCCCTGTAGGGGACGGAGAGACGTCATTCGCCACCAGTGATGGCCCTCTTCCTTGGAATTGCTGAAGGAGCCCAAGGCTCTCCTACCTTAGTGTTTGTATTTTAAGTTATTTATTTTGGAGCCATAGCCCCCTTGCTTATGAGGTTGTTTCGGACAGTGAAAAAGGGAAGGGAAATGGGGCACCATGGTCCAGTGGTCTGTAGCTCCTTGAAGTCAGGAGGTGGGAGCTAGAAGAATCCCAAACTCCCCTTAGGAAGAATTGGTGCCGCCTCTAGCTCTGCGCCTTGTCCGCTCCACCAGCTTGGGGAATGCCTCATCGACCCAGGACCCTGATCTGTGCAATAAGGATTGTTCCTTGCAAAGTTTCGTTGGATGTAAATATAGTAAAAGCTGCTTCTGTCTTTTTCCTTCTGCCTCCTTTTCCCTGGGTCTGGGACAGTGGTGGGGGATGCCTCTCTCTAGCCCTGGCTGTATATCCTCCTTTTCACCTTTCCATCCCTTGCAGCCTTCGGGCACACCCTGCTTTCCCTGACCAGGTCTGGTACCGGTCCTTTGGGGCACAGCAAGTTGTCAGAACAGAAGAGGGGTGAATCCGGTGTCGGCCATGGTGGTGCCAGTCTGTGTGGCACTTCCGGCCCTCCCACACAATCACCCCCTTGTCCCTCATCCATACCCCACACAAAGGCTCCATTCTCTGGGTGCCCTGAGCTCATCTCTGCCTTCTTTCCTCTTACCAACTTCCCCCTCCTAATTTCTGCAGTACCTCCACAGGATGACGACCCTCTCCCCAGTAGTTGGTGTTGGCAGCCCTCATGCATCCCAGGAGCCCTGGCAGTCATCCTAGGCCTCCTTGGTTGCTCTAGTTGCAGGCTATACTATTCCAAACAGAGGATAGTCAGGAAGACAGGGGCAAGAATTCAGGGACTTGCTGCACATGGGCATCAGGAAGACAGGCATCGTTTTTCTAATCCCTTGGGCTGATTAGGAGTTCTCCCTTTCTTTTCTGTATAATGAAATAAACACAGGAAACAACTCCTAACAGAGCTGTAAAACCAATTACCAAAGGGAATTAGACAACAAAACAGAAATGCCTTGGGGAAGGAGGGTAAGAGTATCAATGAAGGTATCACTTAGTATCACTAAGGTAGGAAATAACTTGCATGCGCCTTTAGTGCAAATTTCTGGGGGTGGAGATCAGTGAATAGAGAGGTACTGCTGAATTCTGGGACCTTCAAGCTGGAGGACCCTGTCTTGAGCACAGCAGGATGCTTTTCCAGTGGCCTAAAGGGGCTACACAGGAAGGAAGCAGGGGCTTAGGAAATGTTGCCTCTAGAATAGGAGATGCCTTCTTAGAGGGAATCCCCAGCTTCTTATCAGACCTCACTCTCCAGAATCAACTTCTTGCATCATCCCCAAGGACTTTCTGCAAAGGAGCACCTGTCTTCCTGAATTCATAAGTTTCTGCTTAGCACTCTGTGCCCAGCAATGCACTGAACCCCCTGGAATTGAGGGAAAATTCTAGGGCTCAGTCCTTACCTCAATAGAGAATACCACCTTAATGGTCTAGAGTGCCCCTTGGCTTACAAATAATGATAACCCTATCTCCAGCTTCCACTTCTCATTTTGGGGCATTCTTCTGGAGGCCCACAGTTCGATGAATGGTACACAGAATTCTCTCACCACAGAATACCTGGAATTCTAAAAGCAAAATGCCATGGCATCTGATATTTCTGCCCTGTGGCCTAGGGAGCAGATGAAGGGGGAGAATATGTCCAAATTACCCCAATTAGTCTTCTCACAGTATATAGATTTGAGTATGACAATTTTTAGTTAAATCTTGTTTCTGACACTAACTTTATTACATCAGACTAGTTATGTAACTGCTGAGCCTCAGTTTTTCCCTCATCTGCAAATTGGGGAGGTTGTTTAAAGATTAATTATATAATCCACATAAGGTGCTAAACACAATAAATGTTAGCTTTGAAAAAGAAAAGGAACAAACTGGTAGAACCTGCAGAGGGCAAAGGTCATGTCCACTACAATAGTGGCTTCACTTACTTGTCTTCGCTGGAGTTTGAGCCTCCCGACAAAAAGTTCCCCTCCCCTCCCCTAAACTGTGAGTTTAAACTTGCTGAAAGGCATTTTCTCAGACCTCATTTGTATCTTCAGTCATAGTATTTCTTGTGTCTTTTCATAGCTTTTTAAGAATGGCCCCTCAGACAGCAGAGAATGATAATGGACAAAGCAAGTTAGGGAAAGAGAACTCTATATTCCATGAGGGCAGTGACGTTGCCTCATTTACTGCCTTAGCCCCACCACATAGACAAATGCCTGATAATGCAAAAGGTGCTCTATCATCTGTGACTGAGTCAGTGAAAACATTAAAATGAGGTGACTAGTAGAGAGTTTTTTTTTTTTATAAGTTGGGGTATAGGCCAGAGGTATGGAGCGGCGAGAGGGTTCACCAGAGACAGTGGGGAGCAGAACAGGCAGATCAGAAATACACTGCTGAGGGGAGCAGCGGGCGAGGCAGGAGAGGTCTGCTGCACCATGCAGGATTCTCCCTAGCTGGGCGTCGAACTCGCATTGCGAGCTGCCAACAGCTCCACAGCGCAGCGCTCAACCGCTGCGCCACCAGGGAGGCCTGACTAGTAGAGTTTTTAAGGCACAGGACTATACCAACAGAAGCTGAATTTAGAATTAAGAGGGTGAAATTCTTGGAAAAGTGAGGAAATCTCACAATAATTACTAATGATTATCAAGTACTCACTGTATCCTTGACACCATCCTGAGCTTTTAAAATGTGCTACTTTATAATTCTCAAATTACACTATGAGGGCAATTCCCATTTTACAGATAGTAAAACTGGGGCATAGAAAACAGAGGTTAAGTAATTGGCATTCAATTCATACAACTTGTAAGAGTTAGAGCCAAGATCCAAACCCCCGCAGTCTCACTTCTGAGACCATTTTCTTTATCTAGACACTATACTAGAATGAAACATGTTTTCTCTACCCTCTTTTAATATAGAAAGGTTGGGGCATGCGTGTGTGCGTGCGTGTGTGTGTGTGTGTGTGTGTGTGTGTAGGGTCTATATTTTTATTTTTAAAAAAGATTTATTTATTTATGCATACAAGAGCAGGGGTGTAGGCCAGAAGTGTGTATGTGGGGGTGGTGAGAGGATTCACCAGAGACAGAATGGGGAGCAGAACACGCAGAATGACTGAAATACACTGCTGAGGGGAGCAGCAGGCGACACAGGAGAGTTTTCTGTTGCACCATGTGGGAAGATCCCTGCCCGGGGATTGAACTAGGGCTGCAGTGGCTGCTGATAGCATCATAGGGTGAAATTTATCCCCTTTCGCCACCAGGGAGGCCCCAGGGTCTATATTTTTACATAGCAACATCCTTCATTAGTTTCATTCCAATTGCACAGCATGACATCTAAGTGCTTTGAAAATGTGTTCTAGTGCCTGTAGAACCATTATCCCTGTGTTCAAAGCACCACTTAGTCATTAATTAGCTGTGTGACTTTTGGCAAGTTACTTAACCTCGCTGAGCTTATTTCTTGATCTACCTTGGTTCAAATTCTAGTTCTTCCACTTATGTGTAACTTTGGGCAAATCATTTGATCTGTACTACACTTTCCTCATCTGTAAAATGGGGAACAGACCCTCGCTGAGTTACGAGGAATAAGACAACTGTAAAAGTTGTTGAAAGACTAACATGAATGTACGTGTATATATAGCACTGTGCCTGGCATACAGTCTCT
This sequence comes from Scalopus aquaticus, assembly GCA_004024925.1. Classification (NCBI taxonomy): domain Eukaryota; kingdom Metazoa; phylum Chordata; class Mammalia; order Eulipotyphla; family Talpidae; genus Scalopus; species Scalopus aquaticus. The sequence goes on from PVIJ01010489.1 coordinate 33,271, forward strand.
TTCCTAAAATATTAGCTATTACTGTCCCTCAACACACTGATCCTGCGAAAACTTGGTGCCTATTTTCAAGGTACTCAAGAAGGAGCCTGATACTTATGCGCTGCTAAGAGTTTATGGGGGCCTAACCGCTTTGGGGAAGTAGGAAGGCTAGCAAGAGGAGTTGGACCTTGAGTTAATCAGGTGTAGTTGGGTGGGGTAAGAGGCTGTTTCCCTCACTGTGAACCTCACCAGGCCCGGAGAGTCCAAGAGAAGAAGCAGCGAGGACTCTGCACACCGTAATCCCCCAGCAATTTGACTAGCCGCTTTTTTTTTCTTCTGCTGTCGTGGTTTAGTCACGACAGTACCGTGCTGAGACACGATGAAAACCAGGAAGCTCGCTCAAGGCCTTTGGCAGGCGCAGATAGGCCACGCCCCAAATAGACAACAAGGCCCAAGAGCCTAAAACTAGCTACATCTTGAAATTCCTGGATTCTGTCGCGATGAAACACCACCCAGAGCACAGCCGCTTGCCAGGCTCCATCTTTAGTACTGAAAGAATGAGAAAGGGCCAAAGGGGAATCCCGGCTTTGGGATACTGGGGTACGGCGGCTGCCTGGGGACCAAAACGTCTCTAAGGTAAAGTTGCAGCCCGAAGCGGTTTTTTGACCCCCGACACTTAATGGGCTGCTGAAGACCCGGATGTGTCTGGGGCTGGCCGAGGTACCCATTAACGCGCCCCCGCTAGACCATCCCCCTCTACCGTGTAGAATTGGGTCTTAGGTATGCCAATCATCACTTCTCCAGCCACTCACTCTTCAAGGGTGGGGTGTAGTCCCGGTATCCCGCCTCCTATTGGCATGGCTGAGAAGACGAGGGCGGGGAGACCGGCTTAGGTCGCCCAATGGGCGTCGTGGCGTGTGGGAAAGGCGGTGCCGAGGCGCTTGGCAGCTGCCCAATCAGCGTCCTTGTTTGTGTGGTGCCGCCGCCGCCGGTGCAGCCGCCGCCGCCGCCGCTGCCCCCGTCTGTACCGCAGTGTCTGCTCCGCCCGCCCGTCCGGGTCCGGCCCGCCCCCCTCCCCCACCCCCGCCCCCGGTCCCGTCAGTGGGGTCCGGAGCCCACTGTGCCGTCGCCTCTTCCTTTTTCGACGCCTCCGCCGCCGCCTGAGGAGGCGAGCTAGCCGGGAGTTACACCGCCACCGCCAGGTGAGGAGCTTTGGCCTAGGCCAGCCTGGCCACCCGCCCGCCCGGGGGCGGTGAGGAGCGAGGAAGGGAGGAAGGCTGGGAGGAGGCGGTGGTAGCGGAGGTGGGGGAAGGGAAAGGTGGAGGGGCGGGGGGAGGGGAAGCGCCCGCGAGCCGACGCCCGCCCGCGCGCCCCCGCCTTGCGTCCCCCTCCCCCCACCCGGCACCGCGCGCCCCCGCCTCGCGCTCCCCCTTCACCTCATCCCCTCCCCCCGCTCCGCGCGCGCGCCCCGGTCTTTCACTTCGGCCTTGCGCGCCCCTAGCTCGTGTCCCTTCATTTATTGTGCTTTTACTCTTTCTCCCCACCCTCGCGCCCCGTTTCCCCCGCCATCCCCGCTTTCACTCACTGCCTCCTGCCCGCCATGCTCCCCTCCTGTCCTCCCTAGCGCGCCCCCCCTTAACTCTCTCCACCCCCAGTGGTGCCCTCAGGGTGCGGGGGCCGCTCCCTTCACTCAGTCTTGTGTTTGCCGGCGGTTGGGACAAACGGGAAATCCTTAAGGGTGAAGGGAGCGCGGGATAATTATCTTTATTTAGGTTAAGGAATCAGGAGCGCAGAACCTTATCCCTTTATTCGTCCACCGTTCCCTCGCTCTCCCGTGGAAGGGAATTGCCTCTGCCTGTGTGGCACTTAGCGTTTATAGCGACTAAATCACCCCTTTCCTCAGTTGAGTTTCTGGGACACGCTGCATCTGTATCCCAGTTCACTGCCTGAGGATCGATGGAACTAGAACATACCCTCCCTCACCAGACCCGGACTTAGAGTACTTTTTGCGTCTCTGCTCTCGATCACCCCCACGGAGCTAGCCACTCCTATGAGTGCAGAGGTTTTGGTGCTGCTGGCCGGCTCCGGACGGCTTTCCCCCTTCCTAAAGGTATGGTGGGTTCTTCGGACTTTCCCCCAGCCTCCGCTTCCCTCCAAACACGAGATGTTAGCCCATAGGACGGGCGCCTAGTTGCAAGAGGTGGTAGGCGGGTGGACTCGCTATCAGCCTTGCATCTGCTGTCATCCGGAGAATCAGGTAGCCTCTGGAGAACCAGTTTTCTCATTCCTGATAAATGATTGATTGGAGGGTTTTTGTGTGCTTGTGAGAGAGCCGGGGATACTTAATATATTTTAATAAAGTGAAAGAGCAGTGCTTTCAGGTCACTGCAGTAGAGAGGTTTGGACTTGCAGTACTCGGCTAAAAGCAGGTTTAACGCATCTATGTTGAATGAGAGCTGATGCTTTTGAATTTCTGAAACATTTTTCTTTCAAAAACTTACTTTTTTTTTTTAATAAATAGTGCATGCATGTGCTACAAAGTGAAAAAAAATCTCTCACCTCTGACCTCCAACCATCCAGTACCCTTCTCAGTGCAAATAACTTATGATTGTTTTCTGACAGTATCATGGTGTCTTTGTATTGTTGGGAGATGAACCTTGTTTGGGAGGTTAGTGCTAACTTTAGTCTTTCTTTGATAGACTGACCTGCACTCTTCCTTTGAACTTGATGGCCACTTGGATTTATATTTTTGGTGCTAGAGCCATCCTGGCAGAGTATCGTCTTAGAGTAGCCTTTCTGTCAGTACTTGATTGGGAACGAGGCTACTTCTGGAGATGCCAATGGTGATTCTGTGGAGGCACTCAGTTTTTATTGAGGGAAGGCTTACACCTGTTAGAAATGGTGCTGCTTTTTTTGTGGTATCTAGTCTCTGGGGGTAGACCAAGTCAAGGATAAGTGTTCCCTTAGGCTTTTTAAGCAGTTAAATTGTAGGAATAATTAGTTAATGGAAGTACTGATCTGATAGTACTGGAAGTACTGATCTGATCTTCTGTTTTTGAGGAATGTAGTTTTTAGGTTGATGGTCAAGGAATGAAACATAAGTATTAAAGCAGCAATCAAAAGGCTGGAACTGTCGACCAGTTGACCCAATTTGAGAATAGATAGCATTTATGGACTTTAGTCCTGCTAGTTCTTTACTTGAGAATACTTTCTCTGTGAGGTGAGAGTGATGTGTAGTTGACAGCAGCATCATCTTTATGACACTGTGGTTTGCCTCCCCTGACTGTGTGATGTCAGTTAACTTCCTGTTTAGAAGCTAAGTAGAGGCAGCATTCAGATACTTGTCTAGGAATTTTACCCAGGTTCCCTGATGTGCTCTTCAAATCTAAGTTCTTTCGGTAACTTTTACTGCTGTGTTTAGCATAAGGCCACAGAGTAGTGGGGGAGGGAGAAGTGAGGAATTTTTGCTGACCCTCATAGTCTTAGATCTTAGCATACATTCAAAAGCCTGTGTGCTGCCCTCTTCACCTGGAGGGGTGGGGGAGTGTCAAATGTCCCCCCCCCCCTTTTTTTGTTTGCTGCCTGGATTAGACCAGATCTGTAGGTTGGAGAACAAGCAGTGTGGAAAAAGATTCATGTGTCAATAATAGTATCTTTAATCATATGTTGGGATCTCTGGATTCTTTCTAGTTTTAAGAAGTATCTTGAATGTAAACCCGAATTCTTGTTTAGATTTACTGATTATTCTTTTATCTTCCCCCACCCATCAAGAGTATAGGTGCATGTGCAGAGGTACAACAGCTGTGTTGTCCTGATTTTCTAGACTCTTGGAGCATATTCCATCTTAGCCACCCCATTGGGAATCAGGTTGACTGGTAGCCTCTCTGCACTTGGGATGTTCATGTTGTTTGACTCATTGAGAAAAGCCAAACTGGCCTTTGTTGATTAAAACATCAGCTAAAGAACTTGTAAGATTTGAGCCATAACTAGGAATGTGGGATTTTCTTTTCCAGACCCTTTGCAGTACTTAAAGCCTTGCATCATTGTGGGCACAGTAGGCATTTTCTGAGGCAGTTGGAGGAGAAGCCAAAAAAAACCAAAACAAAACGACACACCCAGATTGGCTGTAAATCTAGGCCTAGTGTAAAGCTGTCCACCTCTTGTTGGAGGGGTGTGGGGGGAGCCAACCTATCAGACAATGCTATACAAAGTTACAGTTTCCCTGCATTGGCTAAGCCTGGGAAAAGATGCATAAGGAAGTTCAATTTCTGTTGAAAAGAATTGGCTTCTGTGGGCAAAGCTTCTGTTAGCCATGCTGTTTGGTTTATCCTTGGTAATCCCTGTCAAGTATTGTATCAAATACTTGATTGTATATTGTATCAATATACAGTATTGATATTGTATCAATACTGTATCAAGCTACTAGTTGGGGATTTTGGTGACTCCAGAATCTGTGAAGTACGGATCCGCCTATCTGTGGTAATGATGAAAACCTTTCAAGAGTAGATCTAATTTGAAATGTTCCTTCCTCATCTTCCATCTTCTTTTTCCTCATAGATATATGAATTATTCCTATAGTATTTGCATTCACCCAGTAAGAGAGGAGTGATCCAGGGTCATTAACGGTTTAACCTGTCATACACTTCTTAGATGGTTGCTTGGTAATGTTTGATATCTCCCTCAAAATCCTTTAATTTGGTCAATACCTTAAATTTCTATCAACTGGCAAGAGATTATTAAGAATGAAGGTTTATAGTATCAATACCAAAAGCAACAGATGACTAAGAGTACATATTTTGTTACTTTTGAGATATGAAATGGTCAAATCACAGACCTCAGAGAGTCATCATAATTACAGAAACTGCTTTTGGCAGCATGTGAACTTGTTATTAATTCTAACCAATACACTATTAAGAAAGAAGACAATGCGTCAGTATTGGTAGCCACACTCTTGTTTTTCACATCTATCTGGTGTATGTTTTATTTAATTTTTTTTTATTTATTTATGCATACAAGCTGGGGTAGAGGCGTGGGGCGGCGAGAGGGTTCACCAGAGACAGAGTGGGGAGCAGAACAGGCAGATTGACTGAAGTACACTGCTGAGGGGAGCAGTGGGTGAGGCAGGAGAGGTCTGCCGGGCCATATGGGAATCTTCCTGGCCGGATGTCGAACTCACATCGCCGCTGTCAACAGCTCCACAGCGCAGCGCTTAACCGCTGTGCCACCAGTGAGGCCCCATGTTTTATTTTTTTTAAAGATCGATTTATTTATGCATACAAGAACTGGGGTATAGGCCAGAGGTGTGGGGTGGCTAGAGGATTCACCAGAGACAGAGTAGGAAGTAGAACAGGCAGAGCAACTGAAGTACGCTGCTGAGGGGAGCAGCAGGCAATGCAGGAGAGGTCTGCTGTGCCATGTGGGAAGCTCCCTGGCAGGGGATCGAACTGATGCTGCAGTGGCTGCGGATAGCTTCATAGTGCTGAGACTTAATCTGTTGCACCGCCAGGGAGGCCCTAGCTGGTGTATATTTTAAAAATAATTCAGGTCGCTGAATATTTCAGGTTACCCGAAAGTCGTGTTTGAAAGCTCTTGATCAAAGCTTTTTTTTTGTTTTTAAAGAATTGACCAAACATACGTTATAGACATTTTATTTGTTATTAATTTAAAGATTTATTTATGCATACAAGAATTGGGGTGTAGGCCAGAGTTGTGGGACGGGGGTGTGTGAGAGAATTCACAAGAGACAGAGTGGGCAGCAGAACAGGCAGATTGAAATATACTGCTGAGGGGAGCGGTGGGTGAGACAAGAGAGGTCTGCTGTGCGATGTAGATTAGCTCCCTGGCTGGGGATCGAACTTGTGCTGCAGCGGCTGCTGATACCTTCATAATGCTGAGGCCGAACCCCATGCACCACCAGGGAGGTCCAGCTTTTTTGATCTTGTCTCATGGAGGGGTTAGGGATGAAATTTATAATTTCCCCAAAAGATAAGCTAGAATGGCTATTAGGATTTAGATGATATACCACATTAATAAATTTCCATTATGGTCACAGGGATTAGAAATGTTACCCGGAGAATTTGTGCTCCTCTTCTTACCTTATAAGGTATTTATAAAATAAAGATTTTTGAGAATATTTAAATTCAGACTTCCTGGGAGGGAGGGAATGGGCTGATAACAGGCAAATTGGAAATAATAAAACGTAGGTGTAGAGGGTCTAGAAATATTGGGTCAGATCTTAGTTTTGCTGTTTATTAACTATATGACTTTGGGTAAGGCTCCTGATACTTGCATTCCCATTTCCTTTAGAGTAAAAACCAGTTGTTACGTTGACCAATAAGTTCTTACACCAACTGCCCTTCTCCACCCCTTTTTGATCTGTCGTCGTCATCCTTCTTGCTCACTCCAGCCACCATTGACTTGTTCCTTAAATACACTTCACACTCTATTTTAGTACCTTTGTACTAGCTGTTCCCCCTAGTGAGAAATGGCTAGTTTTTTTCTCATACAGGTAATACTGATTTCCTCACCTCCAAGTTTGCTTAAATGTTACCTTTTCAGTGTGGCCTTATCCTACCCCTGTTTAAAATTGCACCTTCAGTTATCACCCCTCACTCTACTCTGTTTTCTTTTCCATAATACAACTTTATTACATTCTTATTACATTTATTGCTTGTTGGTTCTCCTCTTGCAGTAAAAGACCTATTAAGACATTTTGGTGTGTTGACTTAGTGTCTGGTACAGTGCCTATCATATAAATAATACTCAGTAAATACTTGTTGATTAAATAGGAATAATAGCTGTTTTCTTAACTTTGTTTGTTTATAAGAAAAGTATCAAATTTGATACCCCTAATGTGGGAATCTTAAAATGTTTTGTGATCTTTGAAACATTTTACAAATGATGATGATAAAGTGATTGCCTTCCCATGTAATAGTAAATAAGTTGATTATTGAAAGTCTTAAATATTCACATATATTATCACATTTCTCTTGACTGCAAACCCTTAGCATTCCATTGGTACCTCAAACTCAACATTTTCATCATTTGTTCCCTTCTAAACCAGAAAGATGAGCATCATTGTCAAGTCTTTGTCAAGTCATTACTTTCTAAATATTTCTGAATCTCTATCTTAATTCTCCAGTGTTGGTCTCCTAATTCAGCTCACAACAGCTCTTATTTGGAATATTGCCATGTTCTCTTACGGGTTGCTGTGTTTTCTCTCGTTCTCTTTTAAACTATCATATTGTCTTTGAAATTGTCTAAAAGAGATCTGATTGTTCTACTTCCCCTTCTCAAAACTATTTAATAGTTTCCAGTCATTTAAAGGTAACATTTTAAGTTTGCATAATATTCAAGACTCTTTATAATTTTTTTTGAAAGGGCAGGTTTATTAGCAAAAGCAGAAAAGAAAAGAAAAGCACTTGCATAGTCACAGTTGGACAGGAGAGCTGCCCATGAAAGGGACAGGTTTGTTAAAAGTGATGCCTGCATAGACACAGGCAGGCAGTCTTGGAATGAGAACTGTCCTTTTATAATATTGACCATTACTTCTGCTTTATAAATTTATACAGAAGCAGATAACAGTTCTTTTAGTTCCCAGATCAGCTTCCAAATTACATTTTATTTTTTAAAAAGATGTATTTATTTATGCATATAGGAGCTGGAGTGTAGGCCAGAGGTGCAGGGGAGAAAGGGGAGAGGAGTCATCAGAGAGAGAGAGAGAGAGAGAGTGGGGAGCAAAACAGGCAGATTGACTGAAATACACTGCTGAGGGGAGCAGCGGGCGAGGCAGGAGAGGTCTGCTGAGCCATGTGGTCTGGCCCTCTTTCAGGGGATCAAATTCATGCTGCATTGGCTGCTGATAGCTTCATAGTGCTGAGCTGAGACTTAACCCCTTATACCACCAGGGAGGTCCCACAAATTATATTTTGTTTTTATTTTTTTATAATAAATAAAATTAATAATAAATCTTTTTTAAAGAAAAAGATTTATTTATGCATACAAGAGCTGGGGTGTAGGCCAGCTGTGTGGCGGAGTGAGAGATTCACCAGAGATAGTGGGACAGGCAGATTGACTGAAATAGACTGCTGAGGGTAGCAGCAGGCAAAGCAGGAGAGGTCTGCTGCGCCATGTGGGAAGTTCCCTGGCCAGGTATTGAACTCCTGCTGCAGTGGCTCTGGATAGCTTCATAGTGCTGCCACTTAACCCGTTGTGCCACCAGGGAGGCCCCACAAATTACATTTTAAATGCTACTTTCTCTGGCAGCCTTCCCCAGCTTGCCCAGAGACTTAGATATACTTTTCTTTTTTGATCTTACTCTATATTTCTTGTCCGTCCCTCCCCACCAAAAAAAGGACAGTCTTTTTGCTGTTGTGTCTGCAGTTTCTAGCATGGTGCCTGTCACCTAAAAAAATATTAAGTATGAATCATGTGTGTTGAGAAAATGATCCATAAATACAAAACGTTGCCTCTTCTTTTCTGGGGGCAGAAAAAAATTTGGAGTCTTGGTTTTTTATGTCATCTGTATGACCTTGGCTGAGCCTTAGCTTCCTCAGCTTAGAAATGAAGACCAGTAACTATTTTCTGTGTTTCTCTGGCAGTCAAAAGAGATTATGCAGGTAAAGGTAGCTTTATAAACTGAAAAGAATGTACAGTTGTTAATTGTTACATGCTCACACAAGTTGAGCTTTCTTCACAGGTAATTTTTTAATCTGTTCATATCCATTTTCCTTAGTGAATGCAGTGTACTTTTGTATATTAAATTTGATGAAATTCAAGACTTCTAATATCCCAGTGGATGTAAAAGGTTGCATATCCTAGGTAGTTAACGTTTCTCAAGGAGTTTCTCAGTCTTGAATTCTGTAACTTTTTCTCACGTTTAAAAGAAGTTTGCGGGGCGTCCCTGGTGGCTGTGGAGCTGTCGGCAGTGGCGATGTGAGTTCGACGCCCAGCCAGGGAGATTTCCACATGGCGCGGTAGACCTCTCCTGTCTCACCTGCTGCTCCCCTCAGCAGTGTATTTCGGTCGATCTGCCTGTTCTGCTCCACTCTGTCTCTGGTGAACCCTCTTGCCGCCCCACGCCTCTGGCCTATACCCCAGCTTGTATGAATAAATAAATAAATCTTAAAAAAAAAAAAAAGTTTGCGGCCTCCCTGGTGGCACAGTGGGTTGAGCGCAGCGCTGTGGAGCTGTTGGTGGCTGTGGCGTGAGTTCAATACCCGGCTGGGGAGATTCTCACATGGCGCAGCAGACCTCTCCTGCCTCGCCCACTGTTCCCCTCAGCAGTGTGTTTCGGTCTATCTGCCTGTTCTGCTCCCCACTCTGTCTCTGGTGAACCCTCTCACTGCCCCATACCTCTGGCCTGCATTCCAGCTTGTATGCAAATATAAATAAATCTTTCAAAAAAATTTGCATTTCCCTTCTATGATTCGTTGAGTCACCTAAGCCAGAAATGTGAGTGTCCTTGTCAGTTCTCCCTCTCTTATCCATTGCTTTCTAAACATTTCTGAATCTATACTGTCTTGACTGTCTTGTATTCTCCATTGTTGGTCTTCTAATTCAGGCTCATAACAGCTCTTTTTTTGTGTGTGTATAGAATAACTGCGGTGTAGGCCAGAGGTCCGGATTGAGGGGATTCACCACAGACAGAGCAGGGAGCAGAACAGGTGGATTTGCTGAAATACACTGCTAAGGGGAGCAGTGGGCGAGACAGGAGAGGTCTGCTGTGTTACGTGGGTTAGCTCCCTGGCCAGATCAAACTCAGGCCCTCAAATTGATAGCACTGAGACTTAACCCTGTGCCCACCAGAGAGGCTACTGTACTATTGTAATTCTTACAGTAACTCCATAAGGGAGATTTGATAACCTTTTTACGAAAACTTGATTCCCAAGGAGGTTGTCATTTTGTTAGAATCTCACAGATTAGTAAACATGGTGAATCCACTATTATTTGAACAACTCTGCTTGACTCCAAAAGTTATCTTACCATTTTCCTAAAGCTCCTTTTTTTTTTTTTTAAAGATTTACTTATTTATGCATACGAGCTGGGGTACAGGCCAGAGGCGTGGGGTGGCGAGAAGGTTCACCAGAGACAGAGTGGGGAGCAGAACAGGCAGATCGATGGAAATACACTGCTGAGCGGAGCAGCAGATGAAGCAGTAGAGGTCTGCTGCGCCATGTGGGAATCTCCCTCGCCAGGTGTCAAACTCGTGTCGCCACTGCGGACAGCTCCCCAGCGCTGGGCCACCAGGGAGGCCCCCTAAAGCTTCTTGTAATTTTGTTTTGCATTAAAAAAACAAAGCAATAGCTCTCAGTATTGTTAAGTCTTATGGGGAAAAAAGTAGGGCTTTGGAAAATTTGGGGTTAAATTAAAGGAGATTTCTTTATAGCAGGACTTCCAGAGTATGTCTAAATGTACACATTGTACATTGGGAGTGGTAACAGAATGACTAAAAGATAGAGAGCTTCTCAAAACTATTTGACTATGAAAGAGCATCTTAGGACACTAGCTGATGTTTTGAGAACACTACAATTTACTCTTCTGCTTCCTTGCAAATTCTTCTATGGATTCAATTTTTTAAAGGGTTGTCACGCTGGAATGAGGAGACTCACTACTTTTGTGTGGCTTTAAGCCACATATTACTCTATTTTAGATACTTCACTGTTGTGGAGACTGCCATCCCTCCCTGCCCCCCACATGAATCTTCCAAGGCATGGCACAGCTCAGTCAACTTTTGGTCATCACTTTCAGTAAGTTCCCAGGAGGATCCTATAACTACTGTAACTGAGCTGCTGCTCCCACCTTCTTTCATCTTGCATGATAGAAGCAGGAGAGTAAGGTTTCAGCTTTGTGAGTAAGCAGAAACCCTTGAACCAGGAGCAAAAAATTTTTCCTTTTTATAAAGATGATAGTATCCTGGTAAGAAAGCTGCAAAGCCCATCTTCTGTAAGACATGCAAACAGGTCTGTGAATCAGGAGGAAAAGAGCAATACCTTTGATTTTTCAGTCCTCAAAGGTGGTAGATTGGTCTTGAAGTAAGAACAAAACCTTGAGAGACTTGGCATATGTCATTTTAAAGGCATAAAGGTTAGCTGAATGGGGGTCACCCCAAATTCCAAACTTTTATTTCCCAGTTTGAACTACCAATGAAGGACATTGAAAAGATTTCCCCAGTAGGATTTTTTGGAGGGAGAGACAGTTTTCTAATCTAACATTTAAGATGACTAGATTGATGATTTGCTATCAGAATTTGAAGCAGTTGGTCATATGCATTTCTGTTTACCTGACTGGAAGACCCTATATTAGGTTCTGTGGAATTTTTTTTTTAAAGATTTATTTATGCATGCAAGCTGGGGTACAGGCCAGAGGCATGGGCGACAAGAGGGTTCACAGAGACAGAGTGGGGAGCACAACAGGCAGATCGACGGAAATACACTGCTGAGGAGAGCAGCGGGCGAGGCAGAAGAAGTCTGCCGTACCATGTGGGAATCTCCCCTGCCAGGCGTTGAACTTGTGTTGCTGCTGCCGACAGCTCCACAGTGCAGCGCTTAACTGCTGTGCCACCAGGGAGGCCCCTGTTCTGTGGAATTTTGAGATGTGAATAGCATGACACGCTTTCCATATACTATAGTTTCACCTTTAGTAAGTGCCTGTGAATAAATGTTACTCTGATGCCGTTCTTTTCTCATTTAAAACATTCAAGTAATAAAGACTGCTCACTTGGTCAGTTGACTGCGTTATAAATTTAAAAAGCTTTGCTTGTTTAGAGCATGTTAAGTATAGATATTTTCTGCCATGTGAATGGAAACTAGAGTATGGTTCTCTTAATGCACTGATATTGAATCCTAATTTTGTTTTAAAGATTTATTTATTTATGCATATAAGAACTGGGGTGAAGGCCGGAGATGGGAGAGGATTCACCAGCGACAGAGTGGGGAGCAGAACAGGCGGATCTACTGAAGTACACTGCTGAGGGGAATAGTGAGCGAGTCAGGAGAGGTCTGCTGCGCCATGTGGGAAGCTCCCTGACCTGGGATCAAACTCGTGCTGCAGTGACAGGTGATAGCTTCATAGTACTGAGACTTAACCCCATATGCCACCAGGGAGACCCTGAATCCTAAGTTTTCATTAACCTGCATTTTTAACTCTTCGCTGTCTGCTTGAAGAGCTATTTCCTAGTTGAATTCTTTATAATACATTAATAGTGAGCTAAAAGCTTTCAAGGAATAAGGATGACTGGAAAAGGATCTTTTATAGGTGTGTTTGCTGTGTACAGAAACATATTAAAAATAGCAAATGGGGGCCTCCCTGGTGGCACAACAGGTTAAGGTGCAGCATTATGAAACTATCCAGAGCCACTGCAGCACAAGTTCGGTACCTGGCCAGGGAGATTCCCACATGGCGGCCACGGAGCTTCACACATGGTGCAGCAGACCTCTCCTGCCTTGCCCGCTGCTCCCTTCAGCAGAGTATTGTAGTCGACCTGCCTGTTCTGCTCCCCACTCTGTCTCTGGTGAATCCTCTCACACCCCCACACCTCTGGCCTACACCCCAGCTTGTATGCATAAATAAATAAATCTTTAAAATAAAGTAGCAAATGGGACCTCTCTGGTGGCACAGTGGGTTAAGCACAGTGCTTTGGAGCTGTTGGCAGCTGGGGCGCGAATTTGATGGCCAGCCAGCGAGGTTCCCACATGGCACAGCAGACCTCTCCTACCTTGCCCCCTGCACCCCTCAGCAGTATATTTTGGTCCATCTGCCTGTTCTTTTTTTTTTTTTTTTAAAGATTTATTTATGCATTTATGCATACAAGCTGGGGTGTTAGCCAGAGGTGTGGGATGGTGAGAGGATTCACCAGAGACACAGTGGGGAGAACAGGCAGATCGACAGAAATACACTGCTGAGGGGAGCAGGTGAGGCAGGAGAGGTCTGCTGCGCCATGTGAGAATCTCCCTGGCCGGGCGTCGAACTCGCAGCACCATCGCCCACAGCGCCACAGCGCAGCGTTCAACCGTGTGCCGCCAGGGAGGCCCTCCATGACTGTTCTGCTCCCCACTCTGTCTCTGGTGAACTCTCTCACCGCCCCACACCTCTGGCCTGCACCCCAACTTGTATGCAAAAATAAATAAATAAAATAAAAAAGTGCAAACGGATCTTTGAAAAACCTTGAGGAATCAAAGAAATATGACCCCTCAAGACTAATTAGTGGTGTATAAACATTTTTTTTGAGATCTAATGAATTGCTGTAGATAAATACCACCTGTTATGCATTGTTTTGATTGTTGCATAACTTTGTACTTCATGTCTACCTGGTGTTAAATTGTAGGTTCTCAATTTTGTAAAATTTAGAGCAGTTAATGTCTTAGAGGAGTATAGTCGAAGTTAGAATATGGGTAGTTTTCATTTCCAAATTAAACCTTCTATTGTGGCTGGCTGAATACCTAATGATATTCATAGGGAGTAAAACACATATATAAAGTTATATCAAAAAGTAAAACTTGGGGCCTCCCTGGTGGTGCAGCAGGTTGAGTGCAGCACCATGAAGCTGTCTAGAACCATTGAAGCACAAGTTCGATCCCCAGCCAGGGAGATTCCCACATGGCGCAGCAGACCTCTCCTGTCTCGCCCAGTACTCCCCTCAGCAGTGTATTTCAGTTGATCTGCCTGCTTTGCTCCCCATTCTCTCTGGTGAATCCTCTCACCACCCCAAACCTCTGGCCTACACCCTAGCATGCAAAAATAAATAATAAATCTTTTAAAAACAAAAAGTGAAACTTGCAAGTATCTGTAGTTATTTGTGGCTTTTGTGTTATCTTTTGAGTTCAGTTGGTTGAGTATGCACACTCTATAAGGGGAACTTTTTATTTTAAGATTTAGTTATTTATGCAAAGAAGGCCAGAGGTGTGTGTGGGGGGGGTGTGTGTGAGAGGATTCACCAGAGACAGAGTGGGGAGCAGAACAGGCAGATTACTGAAATACACTGCTGAGGGGAGCACTGGGCGAGGCAGGAGAGGTCTGCTGCGCAACGTGGGAAGCTTTCTGGCCAGGTACCGAATTTGTGCTGCAGTGGGATAGCTTCATAGTGCTGCGAATTAACCCCATGCGCCACCAGGGAGGCCCAGTAAGGGGAACTCTTAAGGTCTAGAGTGGTATTAGATGATAGTAGTGAGAGTTTTACTGACTTGTTTTATAGCTTTATGAGTTAATTGAAGAAGTCTTTGTAAGTTGGCATCTTAATTTTGTTATCATTAGCATATCTTCCATGTGCTGCCTAGGCAGTACCACATTAGCTTTTGCTGGTTATTCTGAAAACCTTCGTGTTTATTTTCTCTCTCTCAAAACCTGCCATTCTCAGTTTTATGCATAAGTTGAATTCTTGTGTCTGGATGTGAGAAAATCTAGTATTTGTATTCCTCTCAGTGGACATTTTTTACTTAGTTACTTGAAAGCTTTCCTTTGATTCAACTAGAATGACTTTTGGTCACTGTACTGATTAAAAATATAGTTCTCCAATGAGAAAGTCCAGAGTTCAAATTTCTACTTGACCACTTAGTTGTAAGACCTTTTACTTAACATTTGTGCCTGACAAAAACTGTTCAGTAAATATTAGACATTCTTATGAAAGATAATGATAAATGCAGCGCTTAGCTTGTGTGTGGAAAGGAAAAAGGTACATAAATTTACCTTTTGAACTATTTTTTTTCAAAGATTTATTTATGGATACAAGAGCTGGGGTGTAGGTCAGAGGTGTGGGGATAGCGAGCAGATTCATCAGAGACAGAGTGGGGAGCAGAACAGGCAGATCTACTGAAATACACTGTCAGGGGAATAGTGGGCAAGACAGGAGAGATACGCTGTGCCATGTGGGAAGCTCCCTGGCTGGGGATTGAACTTGTGCTGCAGTGGCTGCAGTTAGCTTCAGAGTGTACCACCCAGGAGGCCCCTGCCATTTAACAGTTCAGTGTCATTAAATAAATTCACATTGTCATACAGCTATCACTGCTTTTCAGCTCCAGAACTTTTCATCTTCCCACACTTTTAACTCTGTACTCATTAAAAAAAAATAACTTCTCTTTCCCCCCCCCCCCTTGTAGTCCCTGGAAAACACCATTATTCTACTTTGCTTCTCAGCATTTGATTTTAAGGTTCCTCATCTAAGTGGAATCATAAAATATTTCTCTCTTTTCTGACTCATTTCATTTAATGAGACAGGAGAGGTCTGCTGCACCATGTGGTGGTGAGCTCCCTGGCCGGGGATCGAACTCAAGCTGCAGTGACTGCCAATAGCTTGATAGTACTGAAACTGACCCCTGCGCCACCAGGGATGTTGTCAAGGGTCTTACATCCATGCTGTAGCATGTGACAGAACTTCATTCCTTTTTAAGGCTAAATATTCCATTTAATGTATGCGTGTACCACATTTTGTGGGTTTATACCTTTTGCTATTGTGAATAATGCTGCTAGGAACGTGAGTATATTATATCAGCTTGAATCCCCACTTTCATTTCTTTTGGGCATTCTCAGTTGGAGTTGCTGGATCATATGGCAGTTCTATGTATAATTTTTTTAGTAATTGTCATACACACTGTTTTCCATAGTGACTATAGCATTTACATTTTATCAGCAGTGCACAAGGATTCTGATTTCTCTACATCCTAACAAATATTTCTTTTCTTTTTAAAGATTTACTTATTTATGCATACAAGCTGGGGTGTAGGCCAGAGGTGTAGGGTGGTGAGAGGATTCACGATAGACAAAGTGGGGAGCCGAACAGGCGAATCAACTGAAGTACACTGCTGAGGGGAATCAACAGGCGAGGCAGGAGAGGTCTGCTGTGCCATGTGGGACTCTCCCTGGTGGGGCATCGAACTTGTGCTGCAGTGCCTCTGGATAGCTTCATAGTGCTGCGCTTAACCCATTGTGCCACCAGGGAGGCCCAAATACTTATTTTCTGTGTGTGATCCTAATTGATGTAAAGTGGTGTTTCATTGTGGCTTTAACTTGTATTTCTTTAACAATTAGTGATGTTGAGCATCTTTTCATGTGCTTATTGATCATTCATATATCTTTTGGAGTATACTTCTCAAGTCCTTGTGCATTTAATTTTTCCAATAAGATTTGCAAGTATTTTTTTTGTGGGTTGCATTTTTTACTCTCTTAATAGTGTTCTTTGATACACAAAAGTTTTTAGTTTTTTATGGGATCCAGTTTATTTTTTCCTTTGTTGTCTGTGTTTTTTTGTGTTATACTCAAGAAATAATTGCCAAATCCAGTGTCATGAAGCTTTTCCCTCCTGTATTTTCTTCTAACACTTTGTTTTAGTTCTTTGTTTAGATCATGATCCATTTTGGATTTTTATAGATGCTCTGAGGAAGGGTCCAAGTTGATTTCTTTAATATGCAGATACCTAGTGTTTTCGGCTCCATTTGTTGAAAATACAATTATTTTCTCACTGACTAGTCTTGGTGTTGGCACCATGTTGAAAATCATTTGACCCTATATGTAGAGGTTTATTTGTGGACTCTATTCCATTTCATAAGTATATCTTTCTTTATGTTATGACCGCAATGTTTTTGATTACTGTAGATTTGTAGTACGTTTTGAAATCAGAAAGTATAGTTTTCTGACTTTGTTCTTTTTAAGGTTGTTTTGGTTATATGAAATCCTTTGAGATGTTACAACAATTTTAGATTGGATTTTTCTGTTCACATACTATTTATTTTCACATACTTTTAAAAATTTCTCATATTTTACATCATTATTCATTTTTGTACAGTTTGCTTTCTCCTCTCAGGTGTAGTCCTCATAAAATTCCCACCACCAAGTCACTTGTGAACCCTCACCATAGTCTCTTGTATTTTCACATACTTTTTAATATTAGGCCAAACAATATAAATCTAAACTGAATGGGAACCAATTTTTAAAATATGACAGCTGATTCCTGTCAGCATTCCTATTTCACCTAGCTCCTTGGGTCACAGTATTCTTCTTTATGGTATTAGAAACAAGATTACTGCAGTATTTTTTTTTAATTAAGCAAAAAACATTTAATTATCAAAGTTCTGGAGGCTGGAAAATACAGGATCAAGGCACTAGAAAATTTAGTGTCTGGCGAGGACTTTTTGGTTTGCAGATGATAGTCTTCTTGTAATAGCGTCACATGGTAGAGAGAGAGAGACAGAGAGACAGAATTGGGGAGGGAGGACAGTGTGCTCCAAATATCTTTTCTCTTTAGTTTTTGTAAATGGTCGGTTCAAATTGAAATCAAGTTCTATAGTAGAAAGTTTCTCACCTGCCTACTTTTAAAGATCTGTTATCTCTCTTCTGTTATTTCAGAGTGCTAATATCAAGTTATTCGCTTTTTGTACCAAAAAATAGTCTAATTTCTCACATCTTAGTGAGACTTCATGGATATTAGAACTTGTTTGGGAAAGAATATTTGGGTTTGTGGTAATATGATCTGTTATGGAAATTGCCTGTGTATCTTTCCTGTTGCCTGTAAGTTTTGCTGTTTAATAATTGCAAATATTCTCTTAGTTACCATTGAATAAACAGAATTGGAGTAGTACTAGGTTACTAATTTAGGAATGCTGATTACCTAGTTCATAAAGTGTTTTGTCATTTCATCTGTTGTTCTGAATCCCAAGTTATGTAAAAAAAATCCAAGGTTCTTTTTTAAAAAAAATATTTATTTATGCATACAAGAATTGGGGTGTAGTCCAGAGGTATGGGGTGGGGGATGAGAGGATTCAGAGACAGAGACAGAGTGGGGAGCAGAGGAGGCAGCTCTATTGAAATACACTTCTGAGGGGAGCAGCATGCAATACAGGAAAGGTCTGCTGTACCATGTGTGTTAGCTTCCTGGCCAGTGACCCGAACTCATGCCTGCCACAGTGGCTGGCGTGGCATAGCTTGATAGCACTGAGACTTTAATCCCTGCACCACCAGGGAGCCCCACCCCCCAAAAAAAATCCAAGGTTCTGATCAATGATAATGAAGTTGTGTTTCCAATTCCTGGCCTGTAATACCCCAGGCCCTTTTCACTATCCTAGACTGAACCAGTTAATCATTCTGATAGAAAAACTTGAATCACAGCTCTTGTCACACCTGTCAGAACTTTGGTTACTTTGTAACCACTTAATTCAAAGGACATACATATTTAAAATTTTGTTAGATATTATTAAATTACCCTCTAAAAATTTGTGTTGAATTATATTCACATCAACAAACTATGAGAGTTTCTAAAACAATATAAGTTAAATAAAAATTTGAGGGTCGTAAGGTAACTGGATAGTAGTGAGGACTGGCTCCAAGTACCTTTTTGAACACTTACTTACCTCACTAGCTTTTCCTTTCTTAAAAGCTAATATTTTTGGTTTTTGATTACTGGCCATGTGATTAGCCAGTTATGGGAAAGAGTAGTAAACATTTTGTTTTAAAGGTTTATTTATTTTTGCATAGAAGAACTGGGGTGTAAGCCAGAGCAGGTGGATTTACTGAAATACACTGCCAAGGGGAGCAGTGGGTGAGACAGGAGAGGTGTGCACCATATGTGGGTTAGCTCCCTGGCTGGGGGATCAATTGAATTCAGGCCATAGCAGAGATAGCACTGAGACTGAAAACCTAGACCACCAAGAAGGCCCTGGGGGTAAACATTTTTAAAAACAAATTTTTCTTCTTTAAAATGTTCTTCAAACCTCTCCGTTGTCAATCTTTTTTTTTTTTTAAAGATTTATTTTTTATTTATATATATAAGCTGGGGTACAGGCGAGAGGGTTCACCAGAGACAGAGCGGGGAGCAGAACAGACAGATCAGAAATACTCTGCTGAGGGGAGCAGCGGGTGAGGCAGGAGAGGTCTGCCACACCATGTGGGATTCTCCCCCCGGCCAAGCTCAAAACTCGCGTCGCCGCTGGCACAGCGCTTAACCGCTGCGCCACCGGGGAGGCCCTCCGTTGTCAATCTAAATGTAAAAGTTTTGATAAATTGATTTCTTGTCACTGCAGTCATTTAAAATCAGGACTTCTATAGTAAGGAACATGTACCTTTCCCAGTTGACTGCTCACATGGAAACTCTTTAGAAGAATTCTTGTTGAACTCCCAATAGGCAGAGAGCCAAACAACTGCTACTTCAGCAGTGGTAAATATTTGTAAAAAGGTAAAGATAGTTCTCACCCTGTTTTTTTTAAATTTTAATTAAAAAAAAATCTAATGGAAAAATATCAGAAATTGTCTGGGGAAAAACCCAAAACAACCAGTTGGAACAAATTAGCTCCCTAAAAAACATTTCATATCTTGGTGACCAACATCTATTGGAAAGGTTAGAGAAAAATGAAAATTCCATTTTGTTTAACAGTTTTCTGCAAATCAACTCACTTCAGGAGTGGAAGAATCCTTGGTAATTTCTTAACATCAAAATTTACACAAGTTTCTCTTGAATTATTTTACATTTAAAGTGGCAATTGTACAGTTTCCTGTTTACCACATGAGATAAATTCTTCGTTTCAGCCAACTCTAAATGGAGAGGTAACTGTTGCTACTACAATACCATCTCCCCAGAGAGCAACAATATTTCATTTTGTTTTTTTGCAGATTTCTCCATAAGTTTCCTCATCAATTTTTCTAGTAGTCACAGGTTCTTCGGTATCTCCCAGTATCGTATTTGTATGTTAGTCATAAGCATGTAATCTGCCTTGACGCACTCTTATTTCTCATTTTCACATAAATTCAGTCATCCCAGCTGAGACTGTTGAGATCCAGAGGTTCTTTAACGGTGTTGGTAGTTTGTTGCTGTTCCACATCATCAGCCATGTTTCAAACACTGACCCAGTTTTGTTTTTTGAAAGGACATTTTAATCAAAGGAAAATTTGTTTGTGAGATACTTTCATTAAATTTCAAAATGGTTGCCCAGTAGTAGCAGTAGTAGTCTCATCTTGTTGAATAAGTCTTATTTATTTATTTATTTATTTATTTTTGCATGCATGCAAGAGCTGTGGTGTAGGCCAGAGGTGTGGTGGGTGAAAGGATCCACCAGACAGAGTGGGGGGCAGAACAGGCAGAATGACTGAAACACATTGCTTAGGGGAGCAGTGGGTGAGGCAGGAGAGGTCTGCTGAAACTTGTGGGAAGCTCCCTGGCCAAGGATTGAACTCATGCTGGAGTTGGCTGCTGATAGCTTCGTAGTGCTGAGACTTAACCCCTTCTTCAACCAGGGAGGCCCTTGTTGAAAAAGTTTTAATCTAATACATTTTATCCCTTATGAATCCTTGTTATTAAAGTTCCCAATTCTAATTAAATCATGGAGATAGAACAACATTTAAGTGCCTATTTGGGTATGTGATTTGGGATTGGTATTTTGGTAGCTTATTGTCCACCTCGGGGCCCCCCTCCCCTTTTTTTTCCAGCAAACCAGTAGCTTTTTTTTTTTTTAAAGATGTATTTATTTATGAATACAAGCTGGGGTACAGGCCAGAGGTGTGGGGCAGCAAGAGCGTTCACCAGAGACACAGTGGGGAGCACAACAGGCAGATCGACAGAAATACACTGCTGAGGGGAGCAGCGGACGAGGCAGGACTCAGCTCCACAGTGCAGCGCTTAACCGCTGCGCCGCCTGGGCGGCCCAAACTAGTAGCATTTTAGAGGAATGTAACTGAATATGCAAACTACTTAGTCACTGAAGTGAGGGCATCTTTTTCAGTAATCCTTCTTTTAGCTTTAAGATGTATTAAACTTTGGCCAAGTGTTTAACTTTGGGAACTAGTATATATGTAACAGGAGTGGTGATCTGAGCCCTTTACAATGTAGTTGGCATTTTTTTAAAGATTTATTTATTTATGCATATAATAACTGGGGTGCAGGCCAGAGGTGTGGAGTGGAGGTGTGAGAAGAATCTCAGAGAGAGTGGGGAGCAGAACAGACAGATATACTGAAATACACTGCTGAGGGGAACAGCTGGGTGAGATAGGAGAGGTCTGCTGTGCCATGTGGGTGAGCTCCCTGGCTGGGGAGGAGATCGAACTTGTGCTTCAGTAGCTGCTGATAGCTTCATAGTGCTGAGACTTAACCCCTCAGGCCAACAGGGAGGCACCCTGGAAGAAATTTTTCTTAAGTAGGAACTTCATTTCAGAACATCATGATGTAATTTTGATTATTTGCAGGAAAATGTTTACTGACTTAGTCATCAGTTATTTTCCTGGGAAGTACCAGTCTTTCACTTGTACTCCACTGGGTAGTCTGAGACACTTTAGCACCAAAAGTCAAGTAATCCTATCTAAGGTAACTGTCTTGTTCAGTTCACATTGTCCTCAGGTTACATAAGATTATTATTTTCTTGTCATTACAAGAAACAGAAAAGTCAAAAAATGCTCTTCATATTTTCTTCCTTTTAAGAAGTGTTTTAAGAGATACTGTTTTAGTTTTCAAACTCACAGTATTTTTTAATTAACTGAATGTGTTTGCTTAACCAATTTCTCTTTTTAAAAGACCCTTCAGAAAGGGTTCTTGATAAAATTGCCTTGACTATAAAAAGCAATGAACATAAAATACCTAGTGTGACAGTTTTTTTCCCTAGGAAATTTATGTATGTGTAAGTAGAATATAGGAAGATCTTCTAAATTCCTAGTAGTTAATATGTTAATCAGTATTGGCAGTTGCTTTTTGGGTCTTGCAAAATTTCCATCCCTCCTCATACCCCTCCACCCAGCCACTCTTTTTGTTAAATTTTTTAAAATTTATTTTTTATTTATATCCTTTACATTATTGTGTATTCCCCATAGGTTTCCCACCACCAATTCACATGTGACCCATCACCATAGTCCCTTGTGCTCTTTTCTCCTGTTTTGGTCCTTCTTCTTTTCCCTCCCCTGCAGAATGTCTCTTATTTATGGTTACCTGCAAATTTTCATTTTTGTTTTGTTTTATTTTCTCCTCCTGATCTCTTATTTGGCTCCCCTATATTCCTCCTGTAAGTGAAACCATTCAATATTTTTCTTTTTCCTTCTGGCTTATTTCGCTGAGCATGATCCCTTCTAGCTCCATCCATGTTGCTGTGAATTGTATTAGTTTATCATTTTTGATTGCTGAATAGTATTCCGTTGGATACATGTGCCACATTTTCTTGATCCAGTCGTCAGTTTTTGGGCATTTGGGTTGTTGCCATAGCTTAGCTATTGTAAATAGTGCTGCAATAAACATGCATGTGTTCTTTTGGATTCATGTTTTTGTGTCCTTTGGGTATATTCCGAGGAGTGGAATTGCTGGGTTATACGGAAGCTCCATTTTTAATTGTTTAAGGAACCTCCATACAGCTTTCCATAGAGGTTGGACCAGCTAGCATTCC
This sequence comes from Scalopus aquaticus, assembly GCA_004024925.1. Lineage (NCBI taxonomy): Eukaryota > Metazoa > Chordata > Mammalia > Eulipotyphla > Talpidae > Scalopus > Scalopus aquaticus. The sequence goes on from PVIJ01010489.1 coordinate 55,587, forward strand.
CACCAACAGTGTAGAAGCGTTCCTTTTTCGCCACATCCTTGCCAACATTTGTTGTTTCACCCATCCACTCTTAAAGGCTCACATGCTGTTCAAATTTTATGGTCCTACCTGCTTTGCTTTTTTTTTTTTTTTTTTAACACATTGTATGCGGGAAATGTATTTATACGTTTTACATTGACTGGTTGTAGAGCGCGGGACACGTATTAATACGTTTTTTATAGACTAGCAGTAGAATGCGGGTAACGTATAAATATGTTTAGTTTTATACTTTTTTTTTATACTTAAAAAATTAGCAAAAATGGCCCACGCCACCTGTTAGCGCGCGATAAAAACTACCCGCAAACAATGCGTTAAGATTTTTTTTTAAAGATTTATTTATGCATACAAGAACTGGGGTGTAGGCCAGAGGTGTGGGGGGTGAGAGGATTCACGAGAGATAGAGTGGGGGCAGAACAGGCAGATCTACTGAAATGCACTGCTGAAGGGTGCAGCGGGCGAGGCAGGAGAGGTCAGCTCTGCCACATGGGACACTCCCTGGCAGGAGATTGAACTCCATCTGCAGTGGCTGCAGATAGCTTCATAGTGCTACAACTTAACCTGTTGCGCCACCAGGCAGGCCATTGCAGGGAACTCTTAAGGGTAAAATTTTTTCCCTAAAGATTTATTTTTACTTATTTATGCATACAATAACTGGGGTTGAAAATCAGAAGTGGGGGTGGGGGGAGTGAGAGGATTCACCAGAGACAGAGTGGAAAGCAGGACAGATGGATCTACTGAAATATACTGCTGAGGGGAGTAGTGGGTGATACAGGAAAGGTCTGTTGCGCCATGTGGGTTAGTTCCCTGGCCTGTGATCAAACTCATGCCTGCCACAGTGGCTGGCAATAGCTTGATAGCACTGAGACTTTAACCCCTGTACCACCAGGAAGGCCCAGAAGTAAACTTCTTTTTTTTTTTTTAATTATTATTATTTTATTATTATTATTATTTATTTTTTTTTTTTTTACATACAAGCTGGGGTACAGGCCAGAGGCGTGGGGCGGCGAGAGGGTTCACCAGAGACAGAGCGGGGAGCAGAACAGGCAGATGAGAAGCACACTGCTGAGGGGAGCAGCGGGCGAGGCAGGAGAGGTCTGCCGCACCATGTGGGATTCTCCCTGGCTGGGCGTCGAACTCGCGTCGCCGCTGCCGACAGCTCCACAGCGCAGCGCCCAACCGCTGCGCCACCAGGGAGGCCCAGAAGTAAACTTCTTAAGATGAATATTTACTGCTTGATAAAATGATAAACCCTCTGCCCAGTGCATCAGATGCTAAATGTCATAGGTGTTTGTCCCTGAATTGAAGAAAAGTGATTCCTTTTGTTCACTAGGCTCCCTGTGCTTATTACTGCTGATAGACAAATATCAGCTAATACTGCCTAAAGTTCTCTATGTGAAATCCAGAACAAGCATGTGTTCCCCTTGGGCTGTATTTATGTACAACTTAAGAGCACTTGATCCATTCCTGCATGAGTGTATTCTTCCATCATTTCAACAACAAAGGGTCTTAGCAATTGTCTGGATAAAATATAGTTGTAATTCTGGAACCATTTTTTGCCCCACATTCTTATTCATATAATATTTCTTGACAGGAGGGATGAATGTTCAAAATGCTCTGTTGCAATATTTGACCCATCAATTCTGATTTTAAACTTTTTAACCATTTTCAAGCTAATTCAACAGATATCTATTCATGTAACCTGGTACAGTATTGACAGTTCTAGATGAGTAAAACTGCTTTGGCCCTGAAAGACTCCTTTAACTTACAGTATAGTTAGTATTTGGTCAGTTAGTCTTTTTTCCTTGACCTCTGATCTTAGCCTTTATGATATCTTTACCCAGTGTTCTATGTACTATAGCAGTCCTGTTACTTTTATTCCTGTTGACTTTTGCTGGTACGTCATGCCCCTTTTAACCATGCCTGAGGACTCTATCCGTCTCTTTTTTTGTGCATATATATTTTTTATAATTTATGTTCAAATTCAGCTGCTATTTTTATTTTTAAAGTTTAATTAATTTTTGCATAGGTAATACATGCACATGGTATAGTTATAGTATTCACAATTGGAAAAAGAATTTTGGTAAAAACATTCTCATGAGACAGAATTTATATTTATTTGATATCTTTCTAATCTAGATACCTTATAAACTTAAAGTGATTTTTCTTTTTTAACCTTTGTGTTTGGAATGATTTAAAATGCACAACCAAATAGAGAGCAGTTGACTTAAATTTTGCAACAACTTTTTTTTTTATTTATTTATACATACAAGCTGGGGTACAGGCCAGAGGCGTGGGGCGGTGAGAGGGTTCACCGGAGACAGAGTGGGGAGCAGAACAGGCAGATCAGAAATACACTGCTGAGGGGAGCAGCGGGCAAGGCAGGAGAGGTCTGCTGCACCACGTGGGATTCTCCCCGGCTGGGCGTCAAACTTGCGTCGTGAGCGCCGACACCTTCACAGCGCAGTGCTCAACCGCTGCGCCACCAGGGAGGCCCAGATTTTCCAACTACTTTCAAAGAATCAATAAAATAACAGCATTTTACCACCTTACTGTTTATTTTTTAAAAAATATTTAGTTATTTATGCATACAAGACCTGGGGTTTAGGCCAGAAGTGTGGGGCAGGGTGAGAGGATTCACCAGAGAGAATGGGGAGCAGAACAGGCAGGTGGACTGAAATATACTGCTGAAGGGAGCAGCTGGTGGGTCAGGAGAGGTCTATTGCGCCATGTAGTAAGCTCCCTGGACGGGGACCGAACTCGTGCTGCAGTGGCTCTGGATAGCTTCGTAGTGCTGTGACTTAATCCGTTGTGCCACCAGGGAGGCCCCACTTTACAGTTAATTTACTCTTGAAAATGTAAAGAACATATTTTGAAGGTATGGTACATTTTAATAACATTTAATAACATGAAAGTTTATGTTGACACATGTACCAAAGATTTTTTCTTTTCAAATCTTTCCTTTTATCTTGGCCTCCATTTTTAGTATATCCATCATTAGTATAATATGAGGGATATTTCTGTTCTCCTGAAATTTTGGTAACTGGATGCCTCTTGAACCCACCAATATTGTCACAGAAGTCTGAGTGATATAAATTCTACACTTGCTTAGTTATGATAGTATCCTAGGTTTTAGAGAGATTTCTCCATCTCTGATCATAGGAATCCAGTGTAGTAATTACTAAAGTGGAGGATAGATTAAAAGATTTCTAACTGGGGCCTCCCCGGTGGCACAGCGGTTGGGTGCTGCGTTGTGGAGTTGTCGGCAGCAGCGATGCAAGTTCGACGCCTGGCCTGGGAGATTCCTACATGGCACAGTAGACCTCTCCTGCCTCGCCTGCTGCTCGCCTCAGCAGTGTGTATCCGTCAATCTGCCTGTTCTGCTCCGCACTGTCTCTGGTGAACCTGCTCGCCGCCCCATACCTCTTGCCTGTACCCCAGCTTGTATGCATAAATAAAATAAATCTTTAAAAAAAAAAAGATTTCTAAATGTCATTGTCTGTGTAGCTGTGATAACATATTTTCTTTTTAGAGTCCCTTTATTTTTCTCTTTGGAGAAGTGTCTTTTAAGTTCTCCTGCCCATTTTTGACTGGTTTGTTTGCTTTATTTTTGTTGAGTCGTGTGATGTAATTCAGCAGTTTATCTTATCCTTCAGTTTCTTTGCTTTGGGATATGAGTCTTAGTTACTAAGATGTATGTCTCGTAGTGTTTTACCTATATTTTCTTCTATATATTTTATGGTTTCAGGTCTTATGTTCAGTTTTTTTTATCCATTTTGAGTTTCTTTTTGTGTGAGATATGATGTAGTGGTCTGGTTTCATTCTTCTGCTTATGGTGGTCCAGTTATCTCAGCACCATTTACTGAAAAACTGTCCTTGTTCCATTGTATATTCTTTGCTCCTTTGTCAAAGATTAGTTGTCCATATATGTATGGCTTTATTTCTGGGCCCTCTGTTCGGTTCCATTGCTTTGTGTGTCTGTTTTTGTTCCAGTACCATTACTGTTTTAGTTACTATGGCTTTGTAGTATTGCTTGAAGTCTGGGAGTATGATACCTCCATTTAAGGAGGACTACTTTTAAGGAAAACGGTACTTACTAATTTTATATTTTTTAAAGATTTATTTATGCATACAAGCTGGGGTATAGGCCAGAGGTGTGGGGCGGCAAGAGGGTTCACCAGAGACAGAGTGGGGAACAGAACAGTCAGATCAGAAGTACACTGCTGCGTCAGATCAGAAGTACACTGCTGCGGGGAGCAGCAGGCGAGGCAGGAGAGGTCTGCTGCGCCATGTGGGATTCTCCCCGGCGGGCCGGTCATCGAAATCGCATTGTGGCTGCCGACAGCTCCGCGGCGCAGCGCTTAACCGCTGCGCCACCAGGGATGCCACAGTACTTATTAATTTTTTTTTTTTTTTTAATTTTATACACACAAGC
>PVIJ01010490.1:0-59914 GCA_004024925.1 Scalopus aquaticus
CTGGACAGCCACATGCAAAAAAATGAAGCTAGACTACTACCTCACACCCTGCACAAAAGTCAACTCAAAATGGATAAAAGACCTGGATGTAAGACCTGAAACCATAAAATGTATAGAAGAAAATATAGGCAAAACTCTACATGACATACATCTCAGCAAAATCTTGAAAGACACATCCCTCAAAGCGAAGGAAGTGAAATACAATATAAAGAGATGGGATTATATCAAAATAAAAAACATCCAAGTTTTGAAAACACTTTTTATAACTGTCAGATTTATAAAGTCCTTAAATGATACATAAAAATGGATGGATTTGATGAACAAACCAGGAATGATACAATATGGAAGAAATTATTATTTTTATTATATTTAATAATGTAATGTCATAATTTGTTATATTCTTATATCCTTTAAAAATGAGTATTTTGCATTGGAACATGAAAAATGTTTTTGTTTGTATTAGAATACATATTCCTATCCAGTAATTTTTTAGGTGAGATTTATTATTCCATTCATCCCATGCTTTTGGATAAAGCAGTATGGGTTTATTCTTCTGCTTCTTTCAGTATCTAAATAGGCTGACAGAATAAATAAAATACTTTGTTAAATTTCAAGAGAAAATTCAATATCTATTGTCATTTTGAATGGCAAGACATTTATCTTACAAGTTCATATGGAGAAGTGAAAATGGAAAATAAGCCTGACTACCAAATATGGATTTGTCAATTATGAGACAGATACCCTAAAATATAAAGAGAAATAATTGTAATTATCTATGTTCAATATGAAAATTAATCTGTTAAAATTGCCTTTTTTGTTTTCCCAGCCTCCTGTCCTTCTATCTGAATGAAGCAGGTACTTATAATTACATGCAGGGGTGCACAGGGTCCTCCTCATTCCCTGATACCAAGCTTTAATGAATTTCATTATTCTATTTTAATTTACATACTCTTGCAGAATAAAGATTCCCAAATCATTAACTAATTTGATATGTCTGAAATACCAATTCAATTGTCTGGTCCCTTGAGATTTTCAAATATCTTGTTCAAACACCTCTTAACTTAGTTTCTTAATTAGATACACCGTGATGGATGGGCTTTTATAGCACAGTCTCAGAGGGACAGGGAATCAGTCTAATTTTTATGACAATTTAGGAGACTTCGATTAAAAGTCATTTAAAACAATCAAGTCAGAGTTTGTGAAGAAAGAGTCAGGGTCCTATGAATAAGGGTTCAGTTTATGCAGATCTGAAGTAATATAAAAATGTTAAGTGAGCTGATCCTATTCTGTTAGTGAATAGTAAATATTATTGAATGAAATTTAAAAATATCTGTTATTGGATTATGAGGAAAACTACTAATTTGCAAAGCTATCATGTTCATAGAGAAAAAATTAAAACATGAGGAATTATAATAAATAATACCGTGAAAATCTTTGAGCTTTTCAAATGGGCTTATTTTTCTTCTAGTTTCCACAGAGGCTTAGAATTATATCATTTTTTTCAATGATCTACTCTTCTATTTTGATATTTACTCTTACATAATGTGAATATCAAATAATATGTCCTTGTTAAAAAACCAAGACTATAAAAGGAGTTTTGAATCTATTTCATAAAATGTTACCTATATTTTATATTATCATATGTGTGAAGGTTTTGATTTTATAATGATTTAAAATATCAGAATTCTCTTTTATAGATCACATATCAGAGAAAGTGATTTCAACTCCTCAGGAATTTAATGCGTTTTAAAAGGCTTAATTTATTTTTGTTAATAAATTTAGGCCTCCTTAGTCACTGAGAGGAAAACAACAAGCTATATATAGTGCTGCTTTCTACAAACCAATAAGTAAAATGCACTTGAAAGTTATAGTAGTGATAATTTTAGAGGAATATGAGAAATATTAATTTTGTCATATTAAGCCATTTTATAAGGGCCTGGCAAGAAATAGGTACTCAATAATCATGTGCTAAATGAAAGATTCTAAAGTACATTTTCATCTTCAGGACATTCACTCCACTGTGTGTATTTCCAGCCTAGCATGGGGCCACAGTGATGGTGAAGCAGTGCGTTTATATTTAAAAAGCCAGAATAATTAAAAACACAAAAGCAATTAAGCAATTTAATACACATTTTTAAATTCAGTGTAATGTATCAACACATAAACACATTTTATAGCATTCATTATGTCCTATGTAACTCCAGTATGAAATCATTTGTGTTAGGTGATACCGCAAGCAAAAAGTAAGGACTTTAAAAATATAGCCAGTAGAAGGATGTCTTAGATTAAAGATATTGGATTTGGAATTTTTTGGAAATTGTCTTTTAGAATCTTTGGGAATTAAAAAGGGTGGTGAGGTGGAAAGAAGATCAAACTGGAATAAGGGCTTAAAGCTTAGACTCAATCTGTTATTTATTTACTTATTTTCTTATTTTTTTATTATTATTAAGGTAACATTGGTTTACAACACTGTAAATTATTCACAAATATAGTATCCTACCTCTTTTTGTGTATGGTACCATACCACACCCAGCACCAGGGAACCCATAGTTAATTTTAAACAACAATTTCAACTATGGAGACTTGAGTTTATTTATTTGTGATTTAAGGAGACTAGGTAAGACCTTTTCATCTGTAAAATTCAATGATTTTGGTGCTTTGAAACACTTTAGTAGTTTGAAGATTGTACTTTATTTTAAGCAATTATATATGTGTTGAACATGTATGTGTACATGGGGTATGTATATACAATCTACATACTGTCTATAGAACATAGACATATATAGAATGACTATATACAGACTATACCCACTATATGTACACAATATATATTATATATAAAACACTATCTATTAGAGGAAATGGAAAAGGTCCACTTCTCTACCTTGAAGAAATTTACATTTCCCTACAACATCCACAGGAACCAGAAATAGTAGATCTAGAAACAAAAATCATACAGCAGAACACTTACAAGAAAACTCAATCTAGAGAATTACTTTAAATGATTTATTGTGGGTAGTATTTACTCTGTTTAATTTTCTTCAGATGATCGGATGTTGAAATACAGTTTTATATTCTGAATAAAACAAGCACAAAAACTTGGACAAGAAGGTCTGAGAGCAGAAAAGGAGATACAATTTAGGGCAGAAACTCCATCAGTTATAAGACGTCTTTGATAGAAACCGAAACTTTAATGTTTTCATGTTTTTGGTAAAAATTGACCTTGTTGAGCCAATGAATATAAACAAATATGAAACATATTAAAAGGTGTGAAGAAATAAGGCCATGTAGAGATTGAAGTGCAATTGCCATATCTGTGGGTCATTGACTTACCATGCAAGATAAGGAATGACAGATTTTTATTTTATTTTTTTGAAAAGCTTCCTTCTGATAGTGCCTGACAATTTCAGGTTTCTATAGGTAGGATAATAAATGCTTTTGTAAACATATGCCTTGTTTATGATGAAGGGAATAGTGATATTCAATAATTTTGTAAAATAAATAAAAACTGAATTACAATACAAGTCTTAGACCAATATAGAAGTCTTTGCTCATAATGTAAGCTGGGTATAACATTAGAGTCTCCTAACCCCAAAAAGGGGTTACTTTTGTGTAAACTTTGGTGACACATCATTGCTATTATACATGCCAATTTGGGATCTTAGAACAACATTTCGTGTCTGGGGGGCTTTTCCTCTGCAGGCAATGGTGTTTTACTATACTGAGGTGGAAAAAGTTTTTAAAGTCAAATGTGGGAGGGGCTATGGCCATATTCTTAATTCAATGGAGAGCTTAAGACTATTGTGTGGAGAAGCCTAAAAAGCCTCATGGTGAGCCGTGCTGGATCCCTGACACAAAATGTTTCCTAGATCTAAGTGGATCTAGAAAAAGTGCACTAGAAAAAGTGTAAGCTTCTCCTTATATTTTATCTCTGATAGCTAGGAATTGCCATAAAAATGTAACAGCAGGGCCTCAATTTAAAAGGGCTTTGGAAATTTAAGAGAGAGCACTATGTTGGCACAAATAATTTTTATTTAGTTTTATTTTATTGAGGAAAGTCATGTGGATATTAAGACATTAAAAAATAAAGTGTTCTAGATTTACTTTATGGGGTTTTGAAAGGATTTACAAAATGAAGGAAAATAAACAAGGCAATAGTTCACCTCCAGCCATCCGTATAAGTGTAGATTCAGAATTTTTGTCACCTGAAAATGAAAATAAAGGCCCCTGCCCGTGTTATCTAAGGTATATAAAAGGATATTATTAAGTTCAGCTTAATTTGTTTGTCTGTGTTGCTCTTAACATTTATATATTGAGACCTTATCCCCAGTATGAATCTACTTGGAGGTGGGGGGCCTTTGGGAGAAAACTGGTCATGAATGAGATTAGTGCCCTTATATAAGAAGAGTCCAGAGACGCACCTAACTCTTTTCTTCTGCCTGTGAATACAAAGACATCTGCACTCATATCCTGAAGAGAACTCCCTCCAGAACCCAAGAATCTCTGACTTTTAGCCTCCCCACTGTGAGAAATTGCTGTTGTTGATAAGGCACCCTGTCTACTGTACTTGGTTACAGTGGCCAGACAGGACAAAGCACTCCAAGCAGGTAGGGCTTCCAAGTGAAATTCTTGACTTCAGGTGAGAACTTACATGCATCTGCAGAGTTCCAAGAAGGGGCTTTTAAGGTGAAGCCAGAAGGTCCTTTAAACCGGAAGTATTTGTAACATGAAGCAGCTGTAAGCTGTGAAACGCCTCTCTTTGGGAGTCGGTGGAACTCTGTTGCTGATGGTGTCACCTGCACCAGGTGAAGCAAGAAGGCTTCCAGAACACTATGCTGTTTGTTCTGCTACCCCCTTCCAGTTCCAGAAATAAAAACCATTAACGCAGTCTCATGGGACTGGCCTACTACGTGGTATTATCATCTTTAAACTTGGCATGAACTACACTCTCTTTGTATGCATAGAATTGGCTATTGTCAATTCTTTTCTGACAAACACTCGCATTTGTTATGATTCCAGGAAGCCTGGAATGAGTTTATCAACCGCAGTGAAAAATTCACAACTGAGTTCTCGATTTATTTCTGAAATTTATAAAAATACTGATCACACAGTAAATTACTTAGGTGGAAATATTTATATATGAGGAAAGTAAAATGAATTTATTTTCTATATTCTCAATGATTGGTGATTTTTTTGATGAGTAGTTGCAAAATTGTATGCTAATCATCATCTCCAGAAAATAAAGTTTATGTCTATATCTAGAATATCTACATATTCAATCTTTACTACCCTATTTCCTCTTTAAAATGATTTACATTTCCCTGTTGTAAATAATGTTTATTCTTGCCTTTCTGATTTTAAAAATTTCTTCAAATGTCTAAAATTGACTTAAAGGACATCTCTTTTGTAAATATTTACAAATAGTCCAGGCTTTTCTACAAACCTCAGATCAATCAACAATTCTTTACATTCAATTATTGGTGCCTCTTGTTGAGGCAACCAACATGCAAATATCTGCACTTTCGCAATAAAATCAGACAATTGTTTTACTTACTCAAAAGATTGTCACATTTTTCTCACCTTTTCTCATGCTATTTAAATAGATGGCAAAAATTAACTCCGCTTCTGAGATGTAACTATTATTGATTAATATTGTATCAAACTTGAATTGCATCAGACTTTGTCCATCTTTAACTAATGTTTAACCCAGAATTGCAGGCTTTCCGGTCTAAATATAAGTCAGATAATCTCAAACCTGCTCAACGTCCCGTAAAATCTGTTTCCTGTTTTATTTCTTGACCTTATTATTATTGACATAATATCACTGATCATCTTGCTTGTGAATTGAATATATCTCTAGATTGCAAGCTCCAGAAAAATTATTTTTATCTGTTGTCTTCAGCCATGCGGGGTAATCAATTTGACACCTAATAGGGCTTCAATAAATATTTGTTTAATGAGTAATGATTAATATTCTGTGAATGGCATGAACTTCAGCATTAAAGCTGTACTGATTAACCTCTGTCACTTGCCTGTCCTTTCCTCCTTCTCTCCTCTGATTTGAGTGAAGAATTCACCTTAATTGCCTTACAGATATCCTTTTACCTCCTGGCATTTAGTGGGATTCAGGTAGTGGGAGGTACTGACAGGAATGCAAAGGGGAGAAATAGAGAGAGAGGACTGTATGTATTCGCTCTCTGTGTTCCGGGTGCTGCTATGGGGATTACAGGATGTTTCTATGATTGCATTTTTGTAAGACCCAAGTTCCCCTCCCCCTATGACTTCGACATTTTAGGCTCCAGAACTCTGTTCTCCCTCTTACTCTTTTAGACCTGGAGATGATAACTTTCCACACTTGTTAAACATGCTTTCTTCCCCATTTCTTGGGAGTGCCTTTCAACTGCTAACAATCTTTTTGTTAAACTCTTTAAACTTGTTTAACTTTCTGTTAAATCCTTTTGAGATCATCATCTGTTTCCTGTCTGAATCTTGTCTTATAGAAATGTATTGGAATAATGGAAGTTAACATGAATAGCAAAATAAAGTAAAGAAAACATTGCATTTAGGAAAAGATTCAAACCAGGTATCTCCAAATCGGCTATCAGTGACAGAGTACACAAATTCACAAAAGTATTTAAATACTCTGGATTTCTCAATTCAACATGAAATTATTGGTGAAATATTTTTCAGGTCCTTTTAATAGTATCATATGCATTAAATTAAATATTATAGCAAGATTGTACAAGTGCTGGTTAGCTGAACCTTGATAAATGATACGGATACTCTCCAACATCTTTGGAGATATGATTTCCAATTTTTCACTTACGTTAACATCATATTTCACTGGGCCCATGGTAGGAGAATATACTTTCTTAAAGTTGACTTTGGGATTGACTGTGTGTCATGTTTGGGTCAGTGAAATGCTATCAGGCATGACAAAAGAGTTGTTAAATATGCCTGGGGAAGATGACCAGCCCTCCTGTTCCCCTTTGGTCTTCCCTGAGAAAAACAAGTATCAAGTAGCCACCTACCCAAGAAAAATATGAAACACTTGCAACAGATCTGAGTTCAACACAAATGTGAAACTAGGAGCATCGATCTTTAGCCTGAGGCAGCTTATCTCACCTAAGGTGTAGTTTCTGAGTGAGAAAATACAGGTTTGGTATATTAGACCACTGATATTTTAGACTGTGATGCAACAAAAACTTCCCAATGCATTGTTTTCTTGTTCTTCTAAATGTTACTAAATAGAAAATAAGAACAAGGCTAAAATTAAATTCAAGAGAATATTTCATGTTTAAATAAATTAGAGAAAATAGCAATTAAAGGAAAGGGTAAAACAAGGAGGATTTCTGCTTTTGACAATAGACTAACCATTCACTGGTACCAGGTTTTTTCTATGACCATAAATGATTAAACGATGGGAAACATACATGAAACAACTGTTTGCTAAAACAGGACTAGAGACAATGCAAAAATTCATAACAGAAAAATCGTAGTAGGTGACTGCTACAATTTTATCTCAACTTTCGGCCTGGAAGTGCTTTCTAGATACTACTGAAAGGAGCAAGCAGAACATCCTGCACTGCTTTTGAGAAGACAGAGATATGAATTTGGGGAGGCAGAGGTGGCTGAGATGTGTGAACTAAGGTAGCAGAGGGGAGGAACCCATGTAGAGAAAGAACTCTAGCGATATGCATATGGATTTGATGAAAACCTAACTGCTTATATGTAGGGTAAAATTTTCTGTGTGGGTAAAGAACAATTACTAAGAATTTACACAGCAAATATTCATTCACTTGGGCTGAGAATTGGGGCTTTCGTGAGCCAAAGTCAAATATCTTGTCAATATTGGGGAAATGAACAGTGGTCTCAAATGCTTACATCTTTGTAGTAGGGCTACATTATCCCTAAAGTAAAAGCACATGAGATCCAAATTAAGAAAGAATTTTTTTTAAAGGGCATCAAAGAATCTGCTTGGTCTGCAAGCACTGTACTATAAAAAATGTTAAAGGAAGTACTTTGGGCAAAAAATATGTTATACCGAAGACCAATTATATCTGTGTATACCAGTAATTCTAAAAATTTTTGTTTCTCAGGACGTATTTCCATATATAAAATTACAGAGGATATCAAAGTACTCTTGTTATGTAGATAATACATTATATATGCAAGTATGGCATTTTTACAAAAAAGGGGAAAAAAAGTAATGTGTTGGGAAGGATGTGGAGAAATTTTAACACTTGTGTTAGTGGGAATGTAAATTGGTGCTGTTGTTATGGAAAACACATAGGTTGCTCAAAAAGAACTAAAAATAGATCTAAGTTACGATCTCACAATCTGACTTTTGGCTATGTAGCTGAAAGAAATGAAAACAGGATTTCAAAAGATAACTGCATCACCAAGGTCATTGCTTGCTGATTCACAATGATCAAGATATGGAAACAACTCACATGTCCATCTGTAGATAGATGGTTTAGAAAATGTGGAATGTACATAAAATATTCAGTTTTTAAAAAGAAGGAAACTCTGTCACAGATAACAACATGGACGGCTCTGGAGGACACTGCTAAGTGAGATGAGCCAGACATGGGAGGAGTCCATTCACTCACTTCTCAGAGGTAGTTTCAATAGTCAGACTCATAGAGAAGGAGAGTGGTGTGGTGGTTATAAGGGCCTGGGCAAATGGGACAATTCAGAGTACATTTCAGTTAGTTTAAAATTTCAAATAAGATGAATAATTTCTAGAGATTCATTGTAAAATATTATGCCTATCCATAATGATACTAATTGCATAGTTGATAATTAGATAAAAGGGTAGATACTAAGTTACAATTCTTACACAGTAAACAAACTTAATCATCTTACCTTTTAAATTGCAAATAACAAAATTTGCTATATATACCTTGCTATATGTTAGTGCAAACAAATATTTTAATTTAAATCAACATACATGCATGTGTGTGTACATATACATAAACATGACAGTGAGGAAGAACGTGGCAATGTTTTAGATTTTAAAATTCTCTGTATCGCTTATGTAAATATAAGAGAGCTAAGTCCTCACATTTACTTTTCATTCAGTCCATTATGATGGCTTCAAGTATAGGAAGAAAATATGGTTAACACAGACAAGTACTTAAAAAAGTTAGGAGTAGTGTAAAGGTCTTTTCAGATAACTGTGGATACTTTTACTTGATATAATGTCAAAACTTGACAACTGGTATCTTCTTAAAGATTAATTTTAATAAGGAATATGGAACCATATCAATGTATTTTTTTGTAATTTGTTACGTTAAAATTCATTATTTTATCTTATACTTTGACTGACTCTTCTGAGTGAACGATTTTGTAACATTTCCCATTCTTTAAGAAAATATCAGTCCATAGAATTATTCAACTTTTCCAAGTATATAAAAAAAATCAGTTAAATGCATTATGTAGTTTATAACATATGGAGCCATATACTATATAACAATTATTATCCAAAGGACAGGAAAGTGAACATTAAAATGTGTTCTTACAAGATTCTATAATTTAAATGTAGTGGTATAACATTTTTTGTAAGTGGGCCATGAGAGAAGTGTTGAAAACTTCATCCAAAATCGTAATTTTATCAGTTTCCCCTGTTGATTCACTTTTTGATTTATGTAAAATAGATCTATGAGGTGAGTTAAAACTTAAGATTATTATGTCCTTTTTTTTGAATTGTCTCCTCTGCCATTGTAACATTTTCCTTTGTATCCGTGGTATTTTTTCTTTTTAGAAAGTCTACTATATCTTACATATTAATATTATTTCTCTAGGAATCTCCTGAATAGTGTGTGCATAATGTATCTTTTCCATGCTTTTAAATTTAAACAATGTATTTACTTTAGAAGTCATTTTTCTAGTCTTTGCCCACATTATTATTGCTGCCCTGCTTCCTGAGTTTAAACTATTTATATGTAAAAAATTCTCTTATCACCATTATTTAAATATACCATCTGTTCTTTTTTCCCCTATTTTTGCTTTGGTTCTTTGCTCCAGCTTTTGCTCTTTTCTTGCCTTTATTTGGATTCATCTAATGCTTTTCAAATGTAATTTTATTGCTAGTACTGGCTTAATAATATCTTTGTTTTTCTTTTTGTCATTTTTTTCTAGAGTTCACAAACTGCAAATACGATAAGATAAAGACAGCAATGTCAAAGTTTGGTTCTATAATTAGAAATGTTTCACTTATAAATCATAATTGAATAAGCTTTGAGAACATTTTATTGAATGTTCTTGTTACTTTTCTCAGGAAATTATAGAAAACTTGAAGTGCATATTTTTACAAATTTTAAATTAATGCTATAATATATACACAATATACTTAAATAATTTAATTTATTTTTTTCTGGAGTACATTCCTTTCTGAGGTTACATATACAGAGTGTTTTGAGGTTCCTGGGCTAAGAACAGATTAGTCAATTCAAACTAAAAGAGCAAGGTCTTAGTAAATTCCTTGAGGGTCTTATATAAAGGACACAAAAGGGAGGCAGGCTTAGGGAGTCAGGGAAGACTGTTGGTCACAAGGGCTGTTGGGGAGTAATATTAGGATTTCCATCTACTTGTGACTCTGTGAGCTTCTATCTCAGGCCTGTGCTTATGTGAGGGGCTGTGACAGTTTCTCACTGCAGGTCACTTGACTAAAGAGGATGCCGAGGCAGCAATAACATCAGATAGCTTAGCTAAGCTCTCAGCAAGCCCTGAGTAGATTATTTATTACTGAGTGACCATTAATATTGAATAGGTATAATTTTAATACTTCTGCATTTGATCAAATTCACTATTTTTAAAGGTATGTTTTTGCATATGTCTGACCTAAACAAATTTCCTTTTAGTCTACGTTAAATTCTACAAATGATACAGTAAATTTCTCATAACTTTACCTGGGGCTAATGGTAATGGTTGTAACAAACAACAAAAACTATTTTGGTCCTGAACTGAAGTGACAGACCAAACTTGTGTGAGCCCAGACCAAAACTGTGCTCACATTTCTGTAATTGAAAGATGTAAGAGCTAATGATTAGAAACTGAAAGAATAATAATACCCAACCTGAATTAAACTGCAACACAGAGAGTGACATTAAGAACACAGAATTAGAAGGCAGAATGATGCTAAACAAAGACTTTTCAGCATTGTCAAGAAAGTCACTGAATATCCTCCCTGTGGGGCATTTGTAGCAATATCTAGCTAGTCTGAATGGAGTAACAATGCATGAAAGCCACCAAAAATAAAGAACAAAAGGTGCAACTTAGTAGAAGTTATATGCTCAGTATGTAAAACCCAAGGAAAGTACAGCCCTGAGAACAACCATGAAAAAGTGGTACATTTGTGTGTGGAAAGGGGAGAGGGAACTAATTCAGATAATTTCCTCTAAAGAGAGAACGCGAAGTCACAAGAGAAAAAACTTCCTTTGCTACTATTTCCATATGGAATATTGTGGATATAAACTAGAAAATAGAAAGCTTTTGCAGCATTTTTATTAATAAGAAACCTCCAGCTAGCTATGTAGTCTTTATATTTTTAAAGAGGTTCCTGTTTGTATAGAGTGGTGAGATAGCATATGTGAAATACTAGTGAGATCTGTTACTTTTCTTAAATGTAGATAAAACAAAGTAAAAAGCATCTACAATAATATATATCAATGTTGATTTTTTTATGCAAATGGACATTTGTCATTAGTGTCTTTATTCATTATCTGACAAAATATCATCAGCCATCTCGTCAATGAAAAAGTGGACTTCTACTTGCAACTGAGGAGCGAAGCTGGTCTCTAATGTAATTGAATTCACTGCACATATTATGAGAAGCACTGGACTGTATTTGTTTTCCTAGGACACAAACTCTAAAATCTTTTATTTTCCATCACTCTTTTGTTCATTTTCTGTATAACAATAGATTAAGACTACTCAATGATGGTTTCGACGCATTCGGTGACCTATGGTAAGGGAGGAGCAGACCAATCGGGGTCAAGCTGGGAGCTCCAGGCTGCTGTGGGGAGTTGCTGACTGGCACCCAGGACACCTGATCACCAAGAGCAGGTTTCGGCCTCAGGTCGAGTAGCAGTACATTCAGGCGATGGAGCAGTCTGTTCACCCTGAAATTCCCCCCTTAATTATGCCTTTCAGCTGCTCCTCCTCCTTCACCTGTGTAGGTCTCTGCGGAAGCGGAGATCAGGCGCCAACGACCGCAGGTGCTCACGGGAGGTGGTGCCACCGCGCAAGCGCAGACTTCCCGGGCCTGTGGGCCACCTGAGTGCCTGAGATAACTGCGGCTGTAAGGATGGTGCTGTCGGCAGAGCTCACAGTAGTGATAGTGGGTTACCGTAAGACTCCTCTGTGAGAGAGTGGTGGTTCCAGTTCCCAGCAGCTGCCTGGCTCTGACTGGGGAGGTGGCAGGAGTGAAGCAGCCAGGATTGGGAGTGGCGACAGGGGCAGCAGCAGACCTCAGCACAGCTCACTGGCCAGCGTTTCTGGAGGAGGAGGAGATGGCACTTCTGTCAGCTGGATTTCAGCTGAACCTGCAAAAGCTTCTCTGAGGTTCCCTTTGAGCTTATGGGATTGTACCACCACTTTTCCTTTGTGTAAATGACTGTTCGACCTGGGAATCAAGGTTGGTGACACCTAAGTGGGTTCCTGCTGCAAGGAATTGGAGGACATTCTCCTTCATTTGTATGCAGCACTACAAGGGCTGTGGGCATTGTGAACGTTCCCTTTGAGTTATGATGCGGAACCAGAATAACTCTGTATGGGCTCCCCCTTGGTTAGCACAGAAAAGCTTAACTATCTAGCTTTGTAAGCTCCCATACACGAAGTTAAAATACTAACCATAATATACTTGCAATGCAGATAACAAAAAATGATATAACTAAAATAATATAAATGAATATTTAATAATATAAATAAATAATATAAATATCTATATATAGAAAATGGAGATTTTATTCTACCTTTGTCTCCATTTAAGTATAAAAAGTATTGCTGTCCTTTGTAATTTATTACATGCCATTGCATTGCATTTTAATTTAACTTATATTGGTTTTGCCCTGTTAGATTTTTAAGCTAACTGAAGACTCAGCTAAGTACTTCCCATTTCATATCACCACGTTATCAGAGCTTTCACTCTTAGTGCCAAGATCTACCATCTCTTTCTTCCAGAGTTACTATAATTTTGTTAGTTGCTGAACAAGGATCTAACTGCCCACAATCTTCCTTCCTATTTTTCCTATGGAATTTCTAGGTTTGAGGAGGGTATTTGAAAAGTGTGAATAATCTAATAAGCAGAGCAATGACTAAGCAATTTTCACACAAATTAACATAATGATGCATAAATTTATGCATAATTAAATGCATGCAAGTCAAAACAGTATTAAACAATTTTGCCAACATTTAAAAATAGTAATAATTACTAGTTCAACTTTGTAAAAGAAAATTATCAGAATAATTTAAATATTTGAAAATTAAAATTTCCTATACTTCCTGACCCACTAGCTTCATAGCTAGGAATGTCTCCTATTCATATATTCAAAGAAAATATACAAAATATGTTTATTTCAACAAAGTTATTAGCCAAAAACTAGAAATAACATCCTATGAAAGTCTATGCAAATATCCTATGCTAATTAATAAAATTAATTAGAAAATTAGGTAAACAAGATAAAATATTTTATAAATTAAGCAGTGTATGTCCTGTTTTAACCCATTTCATTTATTAATCTATTCACCGTCTGTCTTAACAGGTAAGTATTTTATTTTATTTTATTTTTTAAAGATTTATTTATTTATTCATACAAGCTGGGGTACAGGCCAGAGGCGCGGGGTGGTGAGAGGGTTCACTAGAGACAGAGTGGGGAGCAGAACAGGCAGATCAGAAATACACTGCTGAGGGGAGCCGTTGGCGAGGCAGGAGAGGTCTGCCGCACCATGTGGATTCTCCCTGGCTGGGCTTCGAACTCTTATTGCGCGCTGCCGACAGCTCCACAGCGCAGCGCTCAACCACTGCACCACCAGGGAGGCCCCAGATATGTATTTTAGACATTAAGCTAGAAGCTGCTTGTAGAAGAGAAATTCCTCTTATTTTAATTAGTCTTTTTCACAGAGTCTTATCTAACACAGTTGATACTTATATGCAAGTTAGACACCTCTCCTGGGTATATCAAGATGAAAGGTGTCTCTTCTTCTGGGCAGATGTAGCCACATCATACAGAACACATTTGACAAAAAGGGCAAAGACCATTGTATGTTCTTGCTCTTGACCCGTTGGCCAGGCACCATTCTGGAGTGTACACTCTGACAGCCTACTCAGAGGTACAAGAACTTATAAAATACATTGCTGAAAATAAGGACATTTGACTGAATCAGTTTGCTTTTCTGTTTTGTTTTTTTTTTTTTTTTTGATACTAGTCATTTCTATGTGTAGATAAATGCTTTGCTATGGCAATTGAAAACTCATGATAAACGCTTCTGGATAATTTATTTACAGTCTTCCCTCTTTTATTTTTTGTAGGTAGCTCCACAGAAGAATCTACATCGTTGGTTAAGGGGGTAACTTCCTGATGTTCAACAGAAGGTAGGAAATATCCTTGTTCTCAGTCGTGACAATAGCTGAGAGTTCAAGAGCACGGAGCTCAGCTGAACACCCATTCAGGGTCATATTTATGATTTTCCACTTTTTTTTGAAACTTTTAACATCAGCTTCTAGGGAAACATATTTTGGCAACTCTGGTTTTGTGCTGCAGTGTTCCTTGGGAATCTGAACTTTATATTTGGACACATGTAGCTGGGTATTAAGGAAGTAAAAAGGGGGGGAAAAAAGGAAATCAGCTTCTTTATACCATATTTAGTTTTTCTGAATTCTCTTACACATTTTTGAAACCTGTTTTCTAAAGGCTTTATTTGAAAAGGACTTTTAGTTTGCTTTCTTTTGATTATAGGTTAGTGGTATTATAGAATAATTGAATAGTCAGTCACAGCACAAGATCAAAAAAAGGTTACTGAAGAGACCGAAATCAGCAGCTTTTGTTTCATCAGTAAAGAGCTCTCATTTCAGAAATCAGTTATATTACATACATATAGATATCTGTAATCAGTACTTCTTTAATCTGTAATTCTTAATGATCCTATGAGAACATTGCTGCCTCATGATTTGTGATTTAATGGGTGGGAAGGATAAACAAACTTCCTTTGCTTGCTTGTGTCTTTGATAACTAACTGAGAGAATTTTGTATTGACTTTAAATGAATTCTTCTAGCAATTTTGAATTTTTATACCGTTGATTATTTTTAAATAGTGAACAAAAAGATTTATCCTGAGGCACTTAACATTTTCTCATTAATTTAGCCAGCAGCATACATAGCATACATACTCTATAAGGTTATCTTTTTACTTATTGCAATATTTACATATTAAAATTCTGGGTCAAATGAAATATGATGACATGACAAAGACATTGATGTAACACTAATTGTAATTGAAATTAAAAAAAAATGATTAGAAAATGTTGAAAAAATTTAAATACATTGCAATGCAAATGAGAAAAGAATTTAAATTAAAGAAAGTCAGAGGCTTTGAGAACTCTATGTACTAATTCAAAATACTAAATAGGAAAGAAGCTGTCAACACACAGATGATAAAAATGTCTCAGCTTAAAGATATATTAATCTTTATCTGTACATAAATAAAAATGTTAAAGAAACAAAGACTACATCATCATATATTTTAATATCTTTCTTTATGGAAGTTATGATATATCTAAAAAGTAATTAGTTTCTCATATTCTAGACTTTTAAATTTTATTTGGGAGGAAGTAATCTTTAAAAAACAAAATATCAAAATAAAATAGATATTAACCCTAACTTACTCTTGTATGTGCTCCTTTAAGAATAATTTTGAAAACAAAAATTAACACTATTAAGCACTATATGTTCTAAAAAATGTGTGTGAATTGACATCACAAATTTGAAAGTACCACTATCACGGACTTAAAATTAAAAAATGAGAAACATAAAGAATAAAGAGTTTAAATATTTGCCAAGATTACACATTGAGCAAAACAAAAGCCTTGGCTCCAGAAATGGCATTCTATCCTCTGTGTTATTCTGTTGTAACCACTGTTCAGGATTAGCTCTCAGTGTATTACAGCAGTGCTTTTTTTTTTTTTTTTAAGCACTCCACCAAATATTGATGTAAATATCTTTGACATGGATTTCCTATTTTTATTTTAATCAAATAATAAATCTTAGCACCATAAGTCAAACTGCAGAAATTCTTCAAATTTGTCTTTCATTATTTTCCAATGGGATCAGATATTTATTTAAAAAAATCACTGATTAGATTATTTCTATATATTGTCAAGGCATTTTTCTACAAATGTTGCTGTGGACTCAAAGTAGACAAATTTCTATCTTTTGATATTCTTTTGGAAATAAAGAAAAAAATATCTTTTAAGCAGATGGGGATCTGCTCGGAGATGGGGATCTCTATGTAACTCTCAGGGTTTTATGAATATTCTATGGGCTGGGTCTTTGCTATACCAGGGATGTTTAGAAAACCCTAAAGGAACAAGTCTACTGTTAGAAACTGCACCCTTTTATTTACATGCCCCCTTTTTTCTGCTCTCTCTGTTCTTCTCTTTGTTCTTCCCTATTACCATGTTTAGTGTTTTCTTCTGTTTTGTCTCCTTCATTTTACCTTTCCATACTCCTGGCATTATCTCTGAGCCCTTGCACAGTTTCTCTCTCAGTTTAAACTATAACCAGATATAGTATAGAAAATGCTTGCAGATTTAATTTGTTTTAAAATAAAATTATTATTCAAGGATATTTTAATTAAAGTTAGCGCTCTTGCTAATATCTTTATATTTCGAAAGGTACTTTGATATGCATTATGTTATTTGTTTCTTATAATACTCTGATATGGTGAAGAAAACTATTAAAACTTAAAAGTATTGACTTAAATGATGGTGCAGTCTCCAATTAGTTAGTAAATGAGCATAAAATAGAACCCAGCCCCTTACCACTCTTTTGTGGTCAGACTGTGCCATGGTCTTGAGAGGAATCAGTCATTAATTGAATTTCTAGTATGTGCTATGTTCTGTTGGCATTAAAGAAATACATAATGTTGCTTGCCATGTAGTTAGGAACCTTCAATATCCGTGTGGATGGCTCAAATACAGTTTAACCCTAGTGAGTGCACAATTATGCGGGAATGTACACTTATGTGTGGATGCACACTTATGTATACAGTGGCCTTTGGGATCATAGAAGGATTCCCTATACCAAATATCTCTGTCAGAGGTGCTCTGCAAACCCTGAAATCAATGAGTCTTTAATTCCAGGGTTGAACTGATTTAAGTCTTTGAGAGGTTCCCCTCTTCCTAAATGCATTAAAAACATATCACTATGTTTATATTTTAATACACTAGGACTTTAGTGAGTATGGCATGGGATGCATACCTTTAGAAGACTCTGGAAGACTCTGGAAAAACTGACAAAGAACCACAGTATAAAAAGGATAGTAGGTATGTTTGGAGGGGTATGGAGCCCCAGTCCCTCACACTTTTAATTGGTGCTAGTTTAGTTGCCAGTCTTGCCTTGTCTCTATTTATTCTCATCAAAGAATGCATCATTCACTTTTAGAGATTTATATAACTCATTTGCTCTCTAACTTATAATCAATGCCAGATGTTTATTCTCTCTTTTGAAATTAACTGTATTTCTACAGGCTCCTTGCTTGAAAGTCATGTTATTTCAAGGACTGAGCAGTTAAGTGACCAGCAATTTTGTCTGTTAGATTTCTCATTCAAGCTCATCTGTGCATTCAAGTTTTCATGTTAATTGACTGATTGATTCCATTATACACAAAGACACTTTGATCCAGTATGTGCTTTAGGGGAAAAATGAATAAATGCTGTTCCCATCATCCCATCAAAAATATATTCAGAGAGAAAGATTTTCAAGATAATAGAGCTCAATAAAATGAAAAGGTTCTACATTTTCTAAACAATTTTGTAACCAGATTGTAAAACATGTATTATTTTATGATGCTAATTGTTTTATATTATCTATCACTAATGTTTTTGCCTGTTATATAACTAGACAACTACAGTTAATCTCTACAAATAATTCAATCTGTGATGCTAAGAAGTCAGGCAATCTTGATCAGTTCCCTAACTGTCCTCAGTAGTTTACCATGGACTCGCAGCACTTTATGTGGCTGTTAACACTTAAATTGTCATCCAGTACAACCACGCACTACAAGCAGAGACAATGAGGTTTCCTAAGGTCACTTGGTGGCAGGACAAAGCCTAGATCTCAATTACCAGGTCTTTGGAAAATAAATTAAATTTATTGGTCATAAGAGATCTTTAAATTCTTAAACCAAAAGAGTTTCCTAAGGAGACTTTAGACATCATGGTAATTTGGAGGAGGTTTGCAAAAGAAAAAGATATTTTTTTCTAAAACAGCCTTTACAATCACAGCACAAAGAAAAATCTTCCTGTACTCCTGCCATGAAGTATCAGGAGGGTGTGATGATAATTTAATTAGTTTTTCCCCTTCTGAGCAACTCCACCAAGAGCTTAGAACACTGCCCTCATTTGGGTTATTGAATTGCTGGAATGCTATACTTCAGTGTTAATGGATTTAATTTGATATCACCATAATGCAATTGAATTAAAAGTAGTGTTGAGATAGGAGATTATGCATTTGACTAAAGATTAAACCATTTTATTTCCTGAACCTCACTGTCTAGGGTTAGGAACTCAAAAGAGCACAAGAAAACAAATCTTCCAGTTTCCTAAATAGAAAAAGGAGTTCAAATTTTAATGGAAACTTGGAATTTAACTGGTTGTTCTTTTTGAAATAGAAAATATGTTCTCTGACATTAAAATGAAAGTCTGCACACGTAATATTATTTACACTACAGTAAATTGTTTTGTTGTCAAGCGTTACAAATTCAGATTACATGACTTCCTTACAGAATCTATATTTTCTCTGATCAACTACTTTTATACTGAATGCTTCTTAAAAAAGTCAGGATATGAATCTTTGTATATTCTCCTAACTGCTAGACAAAGCTTAGAAGCAAAGCAAGGCAGTGACTTTGAATTGTGTCCTTTGTCATAATAAAATCATCGCTGTTTTTCCTGTAGTAGAGTTTGCAAGATGCAGTATTTCTCTTTGAGATGTCAAATCAGATGCATTTTTCCCTGAAGGTACCTTTTTAAAAGTGGGTTTCCAAAGACTTTTTAAAAAATAAAAACGAACTCACTTTAGACTGTTTTAATTTATGCCCAAAGCAACAAAGGTAAGAGTTCAGAGCATAATTAACTTAAAATATACCCTAGAACATATCTGACTCATCATGCTTTAATGAGTCTCCATAAGTAGATGATCTCTGCAAAAATAAAACAGAATACTGATTACAGAGGGCTTGACTCCTACCTGAGTAGAAATCTGTGGGGTGTATCATTGGAGGAAGTTAAAATGTCACCAAAGAGAAATAAAAACAAAATTTTAGCGATTTAATTTTTTGACTTGCCAATGCATGAAAGGGAAATGCGTCAAGATTTTAGTAGGTAGGCAGAGAAGCAGTTTCTTCTTGTCACATAAATTAAGAGACATGAAATATTCAATGTTTTTTAGAAAAAAGATTGTCTTATCCACATAGTTGTATTTTATGTTAAAGAAACTAGAAGTAGGAAAAAGTTTGGTTATAGACTTGATGTGATGCAATTGATTCTATGTTTAGAACCTATTTTTATTAGATCTTTACATAGTTCCTTAAATAGAAAATGTAATGTATGCATTAACCCACTAGTGCACCCTTTGGTATATACATTTCTTATGCAGTGTTAAATGCTGGTACTCAGAGCTTTTTACTTTTTTTTTTGCACATTATGTTTTAAAATTATAGTGTTCCTTTATTTGTGATATTTACATTCAAATATATGTATATGCACACAAACAGCCAAGGGAAATATGAAACTCTAGAAATAGAAAATAAAAAAAAAATGTGATGATAGGGGGAATAAAGAGAAAATAAAAATTATTCAACTTCAATCTTTTTGATAGTCCTACTTAGCAATATGGAATATTATTTTGCCTCAGACATTAGGGAATAGAACCCAAGAGGGGAATTATTAGATGTGATTTCACAAGCTTGTGTAAAACATCTGTTTGGGATATAGGGGCTGGTTCCTCTCCATGGAAAGGCAAAAAGTAAAGAAAGACCAAAATACATTAATTATGTAATTGGTGGGATGTTTTCTGTATTCCCCTGACAGTCAGGGAGGGAACTTTTAAATTAAAAAAAGATAATTTTGATATTCCCTAGCAAACGTATTAACAAACAAGGGAACACAGAACTTTAATCCCACCTGTTATATTGCTTTTATTTGAAAGACGCCAACACTGATACCTATTAGGATTCTGAGTATTACGAGCAGTATAAAATTATTATCAAACCATATAATAATAACAAAATCAACTGATGGAACTACTTTGCCACCCATGAAAATGTCAGAATCATAGCCAGAAACAAAATGACTCAGCATATCAAATACATAGTCAAGGTTTCCTAAGACATTTTGAGTTACTACTATTGTCAAAAAATTTACGGAGAAGTGAACACTTGCGTCATTTAATGTTTGAATATTTGAAAAGGAGTTCAAAGTGGGTAGGATAGAAATCATTTTAAGAACCATTTGTAGTAGGATATGTGTATCAAGTTCAGTGAGTGACTAAAGGAATGGAAAGGAAATATAATTGCGGTGAGAAAATGCAGAGTTTAAAACAATACTAGATGGTTGTGTGTTTATGTGAATATGGTCAATGGGGAAGGGAGGCAGATGCTGAGAGGTTGATAGGTTCATCTTTCATCTCAGCAGTGTGGATGTTGCAATGATACTGGGAATTCAAATGGAGAAAAAGACTGTAAGGCAGGGCCGATGTGCTCCTGGGATGCATGAGGTTGTGAGGGAGAAGGACCTGGAGTAGCCAGGTGATATAAGCAAATAGAACAGGTGTTTGTCCAGAATTTGCATGGTCTTCAAGTGGTGATAGGAGTGAGAGTAATTCCTTTCTATCTGCTGTTCCCTGCTGGTGAGTAGAAATCCTCCATGTGAGGACTGCATGGAACTTACATGGAGATTCTGTGAATGCACGCTTGACTCTTATAGCAAGAAACACAGGGAATTGTGCCAGTGGGAGGAATCAGGAGCATAATAGTGCTCAGGAGGACAATTAGAACATGACTGAGGGTCACAGTCAGATTGACTTAAAATTTGTGATTGACAGAGAAGATGAACAGAAAGTTATAACTGGATTTTCCTGACTTCATGTCTTGAAATAAAACTTTCCTGTCTATAATTGCTTTAATGTTTAAAGAAGGTAAAAGATCCTGAGTCACAAAATAGTGTGGTTATTGTGATAAGATTTTTAAGCTGAAACATCCCTTTGTTACCCGCTCTGCCACTTTCTCCTGTGCTTTCTTCTCTTGAGTCTTCTCTCCAAAATCATGTTCTCATTCCCAGAGCTCCTGCGGAATGCCCTTGTCTGCATCCCACACCACACTCTAATTGTTATGTGCCTGGAAATGTCATTTCCAGAATTGTGTTATATGTTTTTATTTGCCATAATGATTAAAGCCGTGTTGAATTCACCTTAGCTATTCAGTAAAGTCTTGCTCCATCAAGTGTTTAAATGGCCTTGGAATATCAAACTAATAACCGAGTGAGTGTATGTTATGATACAGCCTTTTAACGTGTTTCTTCTTCAGAGGATATCTACCCTCATCCTAAAAATGTCAGGCAAAGCCCAAATGATTCTTCTTTATTGATCCAGAAGATTGTTCCATATTTATACAATAGAATAAAATAGTAAATTTAGGTGATTTGACCAATTTTCTGATACTTGAAAATTTGTGTTGCTTCTAGTACAACTATAATAAAAATAGCAGAAAAATTAATCCATGTGTGGCATTACTACATATTAACAAAATAAGAAATGACAGTACATGAAAAGGGGGTGATTAGGAAAAAGAAAAACAGTAGTTTTGTGGACACACACATACACGTGCTCATTGATTAAAATGATGAATTTCATGTCCAGAACCTGGTAAACTGATAGAATCAGATTTAATTCAGTAAGTACATGTTGAGTTCTAGAATGTGCTAGATACTGTTTTCTTCACTGGAATGGTATAGAACAATACAGAAGAAAGTTTAGCTTTTTGACCCTGATATTTTAGTGCTATTAAATATATAATTAAAAAATTAAATTCCTTTATAAATGTTCCATAATATATGTACATAAATGTGTTTACATACAATTATATCAGTTTCCATTACAAATATAAACTTGGATGATCTGAGTATTCAAAATGCCAGTTTGTTTTTTTTCCAAATTATTTTAATACTAGCATTAGTTCTTTACTTTAAAGACTCAGAAAATGTTGATAGTTTGGAAATTATATTACTGGTGTGGATATTATTAACTGTGGGTATCACTGAAAGGAAACTATTTAATTAACTTGTGAATGAATTGATAGGTCCATAGAGGATTATTCCCCCTAACTACTTTGGAATCTGTCCTTGTCCTTGAGTGTTCTTGAAATTCATTCTCATTTTTAAAAATATAGTCTTTGTCTTTTTATAAAACCATACTTTATAGTAGTGCTTACTAAAAATTATCATTATCATTATCATAAATAGTAACATATTTGTGGTAGAAAAAAAGCAAATAATCTCAAAAGCCTTTGCATTAGTCCACAAATATTTAGACTCATGATGGTATCTGTGCCTAAACAGAAGTTACATTTGATAAGGCATGTCAGTTTCAAGAGAGGTAACAATAAAATCTGAAAATAAGTAGTTAAATCATTTTAATCTGCCTTTTAGATGGATGGGTTAATAAAATATTCAATTATTTGAATCATTTGCTTACCTCTTTTTAAAATTCTACTCTCTCTATCCTGTTCTGGAATTTGATTTTGGTTTTGTTAATATGTACAGACATTTCTGTTGGGTTATGTTTTTTTTAAATAAAATAATTTATTATTATTATCTATTTTACATTATTGTGTATTCCCTGTAGGTTACCCACCACTGATTCACCCGTGAACTATCATCATAGTCCCTTGTGCTCTTTTCTCCCCCGTTTTGAGCCCTTACCCTCACCCTCCCTTGCTGAATGTCTCTTTCTTATTTGATTCCTCTATAGTCCTGTTATAAGTGAAATCATTTGATATTTTTCTCTTTCTTTCTGGCTTATTTTGCTGAGCATAATCCCTTCTAGCTCTATCCATGTTGCTGCAAATTGCATGTGTTTATCTTTTTTGAATGCTGAATAGTATTCCATTGTGTATCTTCTTGTTCCAATCAGCCATTTTTGGGCATCTGGGTTGTTTCCATATCTTAGCTATTGTAAACAATGCTGCAATAAACATACGGGTACATGTATCTTTTTGGATTAATGTTTTTGGGTCCTTTTGCTAGATTCCCAGAAATGGTATTACTGGCTTGTATGCAAACTGGTCCAATCACTATGGAAAGTTGTATGGCGGTTTCTCAAGTTGCTAAAAATCTTGGGTTATGTTTTATGTTAGTTGAAGTTTGAATGGGCAATTTGTCAGTCATAAATTTCTACCTTGTAGGATGAATGTCTACTTGCCAAAGTGCCCTTGTGTTTCTTCTTTCCCGGCCAGGGACACTGCCCTCTGGTGTACTCCCCCAAATTGTCTGATGGGCTAGATATTTCTATAAAAACCCCTCTGTTAATTTTTAAAAACATACCCAAATGTCATGGAGATGTCTGTCTATTTTCCCTTTAAATGTGGGTGGATCTGTCACTACTTCAACCAATATTACATGGCAGAGAGATTCTGTGTACCTTCTGAGGTTAGTTTATAAACCAGATAGCTTCCATCATTGTTTGGAGGAACACTTTCTATTGAAGTCCAGAGCTTTCATGAAAGAAGTCTTACTAAAAACAAGTATAATTTATTTGATTTTTAATTCCTAAAATTCTGATGGCTAATACAAACATCCTTCAGCCATCCTTGCCAAGGCCATAAGATTTGTTCGTGAAGCTACCTCAAACCCTGCCCATCAACGGCACATGGATCAGATGCATTTTCTAGCTTCGCTTTCTATGAACTCCTGATTTGCATATTTATGTGACATATAAGATGATCATTGTTTCAAACCACTAAGTTTTGCCTTAGTTTGTTTTACAATAAGAGATCATTGGAACCTCTTCAAATCTTCCTTGACTTCCCATCCTGGCTCTTTAGTTGGAAGAATGTTATTTGAATATGCATACCACAAAGCATGTAATTGAGTATCAGTTGCTGACAGAGTTTTCATGCTTTCCTTTACACAAGATCATCCATATACTTGTAGCCAGTGGCCCAATTATGTACTTCTAATGACAGTATTATAGCCAGCAAAGCTGGAGAAACAGAGAAAGGTCAGGGCAGAAGATTTTTTTTCGTGAACCCATGAAAAGACCAATTTAGGTCTAAAATGACACACATGCAGGTTCTGTTTTTCACTAAATTTGAACAACATTTACTCTACTTCTGGCAAAAATTATTTTCTATATTAACCAAAGTTTCTTTCAAAATTAAATAATACATTGTGAACAAATAATTAATTCCCAGGCTGATTGGGACTGGTGAAGGTCTTTCTAGAATGCTCTCAGGCTCCCATAGGACTGTTGCCTTGTCAATGAGAGAGCTAATATAAATGAGAATATTGTGTTGGCCTCACTCATCAAGTAAAATTGTGTTTGCATTGGGAAGAATATGAGTTGTTGTCCTGCCCTCAGGGCTACATGTTGAGTATAGGATTAAGGATTGGTGGGAAGTAGAGAATTTAGCTTCTGTCCAGAGGTTTCTGTCCATGCGGGCCATACAAACTTCAGCTGCAGGGGGGCATAAATAATTGTGTACTTGGGTGACTGCTTGGATTCATGACAAAATGATATACGTTTCCCTATCTTGTCTTCTTCTATAAAATTAGATAAATCAAAATAGAGATTTGATGTAAAAGCTGTTTCTTATTAATCTGGTTTCCTTCTTGCATGTATTACTCCAGTGGAGGTGCTACAAGAATAAAAATAACAAAAGCAACAGTAACAATAATTAACACATATTGAGTATTTACACATGCCACCTACTCTTCTAAATGCATCACTATAGTAATACATTTAGTGATCACAGTAAGATGTGAATTAGGTATTACTAATTGTCCGACATTTTTATCAGTGAGAAGGGTGTCATTGTGGGATAGAGTGACCTGCTCCAGATCCCACAATAATTAAAAAAAAAAAGGCAGAGGGATGATTTGAACGTAGGTCTCTTGACTCCAAAGTTCATATTATAAATAGTTCCTCCTGCCTCTTAACATTCTAATGATAGCCTAAAAAATAATAAACATTAGATTCAAGACTTGGAAAACATATCTCCCAAATGTCCTGAGCAAGTACTCACTGGCTCAGAACTAAATTGGAGAGAAGAAAATTTGGGCTGCTGGATGATTCACCACAAAATAAGTAATTTGGAGTAGTTCATTATGTTAGTAAATTATTCTCCCAAGCACAAATAGAAAAAGCAGTCATGTCAAGACCTTAGCTACTGTATGGACAAGGTCACACAGGGGAGCACAGCTTTTCTGCTGGAAAGACACTATTTACAAGGCTATGGATGTGTGATACTACAATGAGTAAGATAAAGGCTGTGAAAATAGGAAAAGGTTAGAGGAACCTGTTAAAGTGAAACAATCCTCCATAGCAGTAGAGCCATAACTCCAAGAGAAAGAAAGATTAGCTCAAGTAGTTGTGGACATATCATAACTTGGCATTTAATTAAGTTAATAAAGAATACACAACTGCAAGACAGCACGTTTATTAGGAAATATATGCAATTAGGCTGAAAATTAAGTGCCAGAATATGCAACATGTTTATCTTATGAACTCTTTATATGTTCCTCAAACACTAAATAATAATGCTTTTATTACTGATTAACCTATGTCACATTATATGTGCAATATAAGTTGTCTGTGAATGATAAATTATCTAATCTGTAGTGTTATGGTTAGGTCAACTGTGACTATTTCCAAACATTAATTAACAGAACTGTAGATAGTATAAGCTCTATGTCATAGTTATAGTAAATGTCAATCTTGGGATCATTCGACAGTCAGCTTATGTCACTCAAAGTCAAAGATTATGGTGTACTTCATGCGGCACCAAAGAAAATAAACACACCTTAAACTGGAGAAAAATAGCCAAGTAGATAATATTTGTGTTTCTAAAATAATATCATCTCTGTCCTTCAGATTATAGACAAGGGGGTGTTAAGAATAGGTGAGGAAGAGCCACTTCCCAAGCCACTGTAGACGCCCAGGCTAGAGCTGATTGTAGCTGTGGACAGAGAGAAAAGTGCCTGGAATCAACAACCACCTAATGGAGAATCCTCAGGATTCAGTGATGATAAGACCTGAAGGTGGAAAAATGCAGAGGGCAAATCAGAATCCTGAGTTCTGGGACAGGCAATTAGCCCCTTTGGGAGTGATGCTGCCTCTCTGGGTATATGAGCAAGGTGGTTCCCCAGGCCTGATAAAATCTGTGAGGTGAGTGGCCTCTATTAGCGAAGAACCAGTAACCTAGCACTGGTTATAAATACAGGGATTTCCCACTTGGGCAGCTGTGGAAGGGAGCGGTCTTTGGGTCAAGTGCTTTTAGTCTACTAACAAAGTAAATTGTTGTTGATACATTGGCATAGCTCCAGTAAGGTAAAGAGGCTTCCTAATTATTCTTTTCGTTATTGTATCAATTATTTTTCTCTTTTGTCAATGGTATAAGTTTATCATGATTTTTTATAAAAATGAGAAACTCATGTGATTGATTTTATTTTTTTACTCAGTAGTGATGAATGGTTTAGATCTGAAGCCCTTTTTTAAAAATTAAGTTACAATTTTAATAGATAGATAGATAGATAGATAGATAGATAGATAGATATTCTTCTCCAGGTCACACTTTTTAAAATGTTTGACATGAGATATTTAAATAACAGTCCTTAAGCTTCTTTAAGTATAGTAATATTCAGAGAAAAAAGTTAAATTTTATTATTTTAATCTGTAGAATTAAAATTAATTATTATCTGTACTATGGAGGCATTATCCCATTCTTGACTTGAGGGTAGATTAAAATCCTATTTTTGAAAGATTTATAAAATGTCCCTGTTTTAGTTCACTTAGTCCTTGCTTTTTTCCAGGTATGTTGATAGCAAGGGGAGAAAGACGGTAATAAAAAAGACATGGCCCCTGGCAGAGGCATAACTGAGCAAGCCACTGGGTTACAGAGCACTAGGCAGCCCAGAGAGGACATGAACTATTCCTTCCCGGGAAACTGCATGTGTCAAGGTCAAGAGCCCAGCTTGTGCCTGGCTGATTTCAGAAAATGAAATGGAGTGTGAGAAGGCATATAGTGGGAAAGGATATGCTGGAAGCGTGAAGTAGGGGCAGGTGATGATGAGTCCACAAGCCATATGTACATTTGGACTGTTCCAGTGGGCATCTATTGGTCAACGACAAGTAGGGGAGGCGGGTATGATTTCTGTGTCTTAGCAAGATTCATCTGGCTACAATGTGGAGAGTGGGTGGGTAGGGATCAGGGAAGAAATATAAAGATTGTTCCCTTCCATGCGTGTCCAAGAGGGAAATTCCTAGTATTTAAATATGACAAATACCAAGTATAATAAAGAAACATTATTGGAGGGATTGAAATTTATTTCTAAAGAAGGAGCAGTCTAGGATAGTATGTAAAAATTAAGTTATATTACAATTATTTTATTGAGCATTAATGCTGTATGAGCTCTGTGATAATCTTAAGCCTTTTTAATCTTGATTTTGTGAGCTGTAAAATGAAGATAATGTCTGTCTTTTAGTCTGGTTGGTGAATTACAGATAACATGTACTGTTATCTGGAACGCCCAGTTCTTAGGAAGCATTCAAAAGGATTGTTGTAGGTCATATTATAGGAAAGACTGACTAATCTATGACTAGAAAATAGCATAATAGTTATTATCATCTCACTTATTATGATGTTATGATAAAACATAATTCATTCTTTTTCTAAGAACATGCAGAATAAGACATCTATGGACTGCAATCCACATCTAAAAAGTCTCTGTGCTT
Source organism: Scalopus aquaticus (assembly GCA_004024925.1). Classification (NCBI taxonomy): domain Eukaryota; kingdom Metazoa; phylum Chordata; class Mammalia; order Eulipotyphla; family Talpidae; genus Scalopus; species Scalopus aquaticus. Next base: position 28,227 of record PVIJ01010490.1, read on the forward strand.
TCAAAATTTCTCCCCAATGCCCTGCCACAATGGATGGTAGCAGATACCCTCCCAGGCATTTTTTTGTGTGTAGCTCAAAAATGCTTCTGTTAATTCATTGCTTATAAAGCCAGCACACTTGTGTTCATCCTATCCTTATACTGATTAGTTCACTGGGAACCCAACAGAAAATATTATAGAAGTGAAAGTTGTATCATCTTCTGTTAAAACAGAATTCATTTGAAGACATCCCTAAAACATGAACACTTAGTATTTACTTGGTTGCTTTTAGAAAGTAAGAGGCCCTCAAATTTACCCATCCAATTTTCTAGGTAGTTCTAATTTTTAGAAAAGTATATCTCATAATTGAACAGAAATCCATGTATATCTGGTACCTGTTAGTCATAAGCATTGTAGTAGCATAAAACAGATTCGCATCTTCATCCACATAATAGATATGAGTAGAATTTTCCTATGACTGAAATTCTACTTTAAATTCTTTGGCATGTTCTATACTTTAATCTACCTACCGGCTACTTCTTCCCTACACACACATTTCAGTAACTTTAAATGACAGCTGTTCTTTGCCTCTATGTTTGCACATAATTTTTCCAAGGAATATTAGAAAGTACTTAAAACCCTGTATTTTTACCTCAAATGTGTCTGAAAGGACACCATGATATTCAGTGAGGAACTCTAGAATTACATCATTTCTCTCTGGTAAAATCCTCTTTATAATGAATGTTTCAGACTTCTTAGTGACACTTAAAATGTTCCAAATTGAAAACACCAACTCATTTAATTTGTGTTAAGAAGAGTATTCTGGGAGAATATTTGAAATGGAGGCAGGTTGGAAAAAGATTTAAGCAGAATGTGCTGTCTGAGGGGGTTCATGTGGTGTGCGTTGAAGAAGGATTTAGAAGCTGCCTTCACCACACTTAAGAAACAGCAAAATGGGAAATGGGAATCAAATGGTTTGGGGAAGGCATGAAAAGTCAGCACTTGGGAACTTACTATGTAGCATCTAATAACCGTTGATAAGATTCAAAATATAAGTGCTAGAAATTGATATTTATTTTATATACACACCAATCTCATTTATTTAAACTTAAATTGTTTCCTTATTTCTTTATTATATTTGGTATTTGTAGTTTTCAGGGTTTTTTGCAAACTGCAAGGTACACTTAAAAATGTTCACAAAGCCCACCAGATAAAATCATCAGAAACACAGTTATAGTGAACCACATTTTATGACATTTATTAGCTAACTGCAACAAGGGAGAGCATATTCCATGATGAATTTTGGATTGGGTATCTCAGTTGAGAGGAGATTTTTTTTTGACAGGGTTTGGGATTACATTGGATGAGACCCAGGAAATTAGGGATTTACTCTGGATTGAGTATCAGATGAGAGGAATTTTTTTTTTTTAAAGAAAAGAGGAAAAGGTGAAGGATTGTGGGGTTTTGGTTGTGTACCATGATCAGTATTGTTGTTTTTAACTAGGAAGGTGGCAGTCTGATTACTAGCAGGGTGGTGAAGCAGGCTCATAAGTTACATTTTTGAAACTAAACTTTTACTGTGTATGGACAACTCCTCTCTGAGCATTGCACCTCGGTTGGAAATCAAGGTGCTTCTTTGGACGGACCTGATGGAGATCCTTCAGACAAGAATGGACTGTGCCATTCTCTTTGCTGAATTCTAGTAGCACCATTTCTGAGAGTCTGTGATCCTAGGAAGTAAGGATTTTTAGCAAATGTCCTTCATGTTTATAAACAAAAGCAGTTTTTAACGTATTTGTGATTTTGTTCTGAAAAAAGTAGAACCTTTCAAATACTCTAGGATGTGGACACCCTCACATTATTTTTAAATAATGGACAATCACACTAGGTAAAAGCAGACTAAAACTACTCAGTGGAAGTTAGGAAAAAGTGCTAAGTTTTCATTCTCAGAAGAGAGTTTGAACCACCTTCAGAAACTAGATTGTGCTGAAAGACTGTGTTATTTTGCTTAATTGATTAATGACTTTTGAAATTTTAGCTTCAGGGACTTTTGAAGATTAATTTAAAATATAATACTGCTATTGATTAAAATAATAATTGCCCGTTTATTTAAGGGTTGTCTTTCTCCTTCAAATGATCTTGTGCTAGTCTGAAAAAAAATGTGCCTGATCATCAACAGCTGAGGTAGAGACAGAAAGAAGTGTACTTGATTGTATTAAAATGTGTCATTTTTAGCATCATTAATCTTTACTTTTCAAAGAAAAGGCAATAAGTAATGGGTGAAATCGTTATAACCTCTGAAAAGTTAGAGAAGCCTCAGTACAGTGTAGAGTAACCCTTCCTAACACTTCCCTGAAAACATTAATAATTTTTTTGGTTAAATGCAATGTCAGCATCTATAGACTTTGAATAAGAGCAGTTTCCTTTGCTTAATGAGGTAATGTAACCTGTTAATATTTCAGGTCACTACCTTGAGAGCTTTCAGTACTTAAGCAATTTGGACTCACAGAAAATGAACAGAGGGAGAACAAATAGATCAATATATGATTGCTGAGGCAATGACAAATTTGTAGCATTTCACTTTTCAGCATAAGGGATTTTAGAAAAGGCAAAATGTATTGCAAGAGTGGAAAACACTCATTGCCAAACAGTAAAGTTATTTCTGTGATACAACATAAGTCAAAATATGTTGTAAAATTGGCTTGTTATAAAAGAATACTTAACCTTAATGAGATAAGGCAGGAGATGTGTTATTAAACAATCTGCTGTATTGGAATTTGGATCAAAGCAGACCTATCCTGTAGGACCAATGAAGTATAGTGATGGAGACCTTGGCCTAAGGTGATTTCATCAATAAAGCAATGATCTAGCAAGCACCTAGAGGCTAATGGTACTATGATGCATCAGTAACTTTTAAATTCCATTAGCCAAGGACAAAAATAGAAAGATGATAAATACTTCATTAACAAAAGTACAATTATGAAATAAAATTATATGGCATTATCCAAGTTTTAGATGAGTTAATACTTCTCACATCTACTAATACTTCTTATAATACTAATAAATGTGTTAATGTTAATGCATCTACTAATACTTCTTACATCACATGCAGTCATCATGCTACTATTTCAAGAGACATAATGGTTATAAAATTGCTTTGCTAATTAAAAATATCTACACAAAGCAGTTGGCATTTGACAAAATAACAGTGTACACTATAGATACAAAATGATTTGAAAACTTTAGCTGAATGAGAATTCCTATAATCTCAACCAAAGGCTCACAGGGCCAGATGCCTGCAGGAAGCAGCGGTCATCCCTTGGTCCATTATGGTCTGTGGCTCTTGGTTTCACGCCACCTAATTCTGCAGATCAGTTTTAGCAAGTTCATTTGACAAAGAGAACAAATCCTGTAATGTCAAAAAAAATCACTTAGTAATGAGAATATTTTAAGAAATGTGTTCAGAAATAAGGCAAAGAAAACTATTCATCAGGCTGCTTTAAAATCCAAATAATTGTCACTTAATGGGAATTTTGAGCTCTGAGTAGCTAAATAATTTGTTTTTGGCCTTTATGCAATCTTCCTCCCCATTTTCCCTTATACTGTTTCTAATATAGTGTCTTAGGTGAATGAATTTTGAGGTGTTAGGTTACCTGGGAAAGAAAGTGCCAGACATGTGATTTCTAAACTGTGTTCTCTAACCTAGATTATTGATGGAGCAGTTGTCTCCATTCCATGGAGATGGCAAACTTACCCACCTTCTCTGGGCTAATCTTGATCCCTAATTGTGATAGCAAGATTTTTACATGTACTGTCTTTTGCTTTCATATTTTTATTCCTTTGTATTTCTAGACATGCTTCCCAATTAATTGCTTGGTTACAGTAGCTCCATTTAGGTCTTTTTGGTAATCACCTTTACCCTATCAACATTAGCATCTAGGGAGACGATGTATTCTGAACCAAGCCAACACTCCAAAAATAAAATGTATTAACTATTCAACTCTTGTCGCCACTGCTGACAGCTCCACAGTGCAGCGCTTAACCGATGCACCATCAGTGAGGCCCACTTCTTTTCCTTTTTTTTAATTTGGCATCTTGGTACATAGCACCTGGCATAGTGACTGTAAAAATAGAGTTTTGTTTTGTTTTGTTTTAGTCTTTGAAGAGTGAAAAGAAGTTTGAAAGGGCAGAGAAGTTTTTGGGAAGATTAAACATAGCCAGAGATAATGGCAATAAGTATATATGTATACAGATACATCTTCTTTTGAACATTTTTCTTAAAAATTCCTAGAAACACATTACTTTTACAAGCTATGTTGCGTAAAATGCACCAGGGAATTCCATTCATTGGAAGTGTCCTTTTCATAATCCATTACTTACAAAAGTACAATAGCGGCAATGACTGGCATTTTCTATGTGGTAAGAATTTTAAATTTTTATTGAGTCAATTTTGTGAATTGTTGCATTGTTTCAGAAACTTTGCATGTTTAAAAGGAGTATGGAAATTGAAGTAGTGTTGGCCAATATTTTCAATCTTGATGATAGAGACAGCTGACTATATACACTGTTTTGCATGTCCACTCATATACTATAGAAGTCGCCCTGAAAAGTAGCTTCCTGGACAGTGTATTTCCCAGCCTTTGACCATATGAAAATGGGCATACAGCAGTTTTTCATTACCAATTAAATATGAACAGAAGTAACATGTGCCATTTCCAGTCCTAGATTCCTAAGAAATTGATTTTTATTCCCCACCTTTTCCTTTCACTACCTGAAATTACATTAGATATGACCCCTGGAGAGAAAAAGTCTGGCACTCGAGTCACCAAAATGAAGGTGCTTTTTGTCCACATGGAACAGGTTCTGAACTCTGACATAAGCAAGAAATACCTTGACTTTATCTGTGATGGTGGAGTCTATAGTCTAGTATTTCCCTACCAAATCACTCTTGCCATATTTTGTGAAGACAAGCTAAGAAGCATTGAAAGTTATTTTTATTCTTATTCAAGCTAAACAAATTTTATACTTGAATCAAATTTCTTAAAGTGAGAAAATGATTTAAAGGAGAATTTATTCCAGGGTGAAGCAGTAGTTATTGAGAGAGTCAAAAAGGAAAGAACAATTTATATCTAAGTTTTTGAAAGTGGATGCCTAAAATCTTACTAAATAATATGTTCTTTCAAAACTGTATTTCATTGTCAAAGATAGTTGGAAACTAATTCATAAATTATCCTATGCTTACAACTACAATGCACTTTATCACATTGAATGCGTTAAAAGGCCTGAAAACAAACAGTATTTATTAATCTCATGTTTTTCAAATTTATTTTACAAGGCAATCCTTTTCTCCTTGTAAAACCTGGTAATATCCCATGGGAATGTGCTCTCAGGAACACCTTGGAAATGTTGGCTATAAGTTATGTTGAAGTGAATTTGGGCTTCATGTGAGAATGTTGTGCAAGATTATTAACATTTATTGTCTAAAGTTGCTTTTGCAACCAGAGATGTTGGTTTCCATTGGGTCACAGATGTCAGAGGTGAGTAGCTGACTCCTGTTTTTATCACCACTAGCTGTATGATGGGGACAATTTAATCTGCAGATATTTCCTTTCTTTTTCAAAGTGTTTGCTATGAAAATGAAATTAGTTGATAAATATAAAGTTCTTATGTACATAGATGTATAGTATGCGCCTAATAAATGTTGCTGATAATATCCGTTTTCTTCTTTAAACATTCTAAATTTACAGGGGAAGAGTAGGGAATCCAATGGACTAAAAAACAAAGATCACTAGTCCAGAGAGTAATCCTTCCTTGACAAAATATATTCATTACTGAAGGAAAAAAATGAAAGAGTAAACAAAATAGACAAATAAAATACTCTGTTTCTACTTAAGTACTTTGGCAATATTTCCCAAGAGTGTCTTGATTTTTTTCTTTTTAACCCTTTTTTTTTCTTGAAATTAATGGAAAACATATTCTTATATATCATCAAGAATTTCTGAGATTTCTTGAAGAATGAGATAGAAAAACTGAAAATTTCCATGTTCCTTAGAGAAATGGGAATGTGAAAATATGGGAGGTGGCAGGCAGAGGGAGCCTAAAGCTTAATAAGTCTCACAGGAGAAAGCAAGACTGCATCCTAAGTGAGAAGAAAGAATACAGAATGATTTGAAGTCAGTCTGTATCACAGGGGACCTCTCCCTGAGTTGCTCTTCCTTGCCTTCAATAGTGTTTTTAAAAATCCTATGTATTCGCTTCAGCTTTTTAAAAATAAATTTCATAAAGAGCAAGAAGATTAAAAAAATGAAATTTGAATTTTTTGATCATGGAAGACCATTTTGAAAATAGGAAATCATCTGGAAAATTTCTGGAGTATTTGGTATATAGTCTAATCAGCAACAATGAGAGTGAATTTAAGTGAAGCTTCAATTCATGTAAGTCTGTGCATAATTCAACAGATTGGAAACTTGAAGGACCAATCCTGGGCAAACCATTTTAAATTGTGCAAAAACTTGTAGAGAACTTGAGACCTTGGTATCTGGCATGTATTTGCTTATCTCTTAATGTAGTGCCTGGAGCATTGTCATGGCTGGGGAAGAAGGTGTAAAAGGCATGTAGGAAGCATAGTCAACATATAGCAATAGTTCACAGATTCCGTATGATGCAAACTATTGTACTAATGTCAGGCAGGAGCAGTAGAAAGACTATAGAAATTATATATTCAGTGCAACATTATACATTTTATTTTATGAATAATGTCATTTTAATAAAAATAAATGTATTTGAATTTTCAACTTTTCTATATGTTGAATTTCTTCAACCCTTCCTTTGGTTTATTCTCAAGATGAGCCAAAATCTACTTTCCTAAATTTTCTTGTGTATGCCTTTGGTTTTAATTATTCATACATTGGTGATATTACTTTTTTTGCCAACCATATATTTTCTCTTCTACCTGAGTAATTTATTCACTTTTACTTATACAGTATGTATAAATTCAAATTGACACTTGATTTCCAACCCAAATCTGTTTAGTTTGCAAATGAGTAAGCTAGGGATCACTCTAGTAACTAGTCCTCATCATTCATATGAAATTCACCATTGATTCCATCCATATTCTATTAAATCATCAACATTAAAACATTACTTTTATAATTATACATAATTTTTTCTTTGATCTAAAATTTATTTGATTGATTTATTTGACCATCTTCTTTTCAGGTATTTAAGTATTTATCATCTTTTGCTATTGCTTGTAATGTAAATAATACGTAACAAGTTCAGTAATGAATACTGACATATTGAAATCATTTTATAAATTCTTCAGCATTTCACTATCGATAATTCCAAATCAGCTAAAATCCCTGTGATATACCCAAAAAATTGGTCTCGGTGACAGATCAATAATAATGCCAAAAATTTGATTACTTTTGAAACTGATAATGTCAGATTTCCATCGTTATCCATGCATCAGTAGATACTCCCCAACTGAAAGATTTGTTGAATTATCCCTTGAATTTTTAACATATAATAATTTAATATCTTAATTTCCTGGTAATCCATGAGTACAACCAGGCTGTTCCTTTCATTCATTCAGAAAGTTCCTACAAATCCCATTAAAACAGTTCCTTCTTTTCTTTCTGAAGAACAGATTTGTGCATCTTTGGCATAACTTCAATGTCAATATGCTAGCCAATGGCTATTGTCAGAGAATAAATTCAGAGATCTTTCAAATGTATTTTAACTGTCTGAAGTACTAGAGGAGAGAATCGTGTATTTTATTAATCTAAAATCGAAATTGGTTTAATTAGTGTTTGGATGATGGATCTGAATCAAGATTTTAATATAAAATCAGATCTCTTCAAGGCTTATATTTAAGTGTAAGACACCCTATGGTATTTTGTGTGGCAAAATTACTTTGCCGAGCATCAGAAAAAGGGGTTAATTCCCAGCTGCCTGGCTAGTAGCCCGTTCTAACAAAACTTCAGTAGCTACTTAGTAGATAATATCAGAATTCACCTAGAGGATTCAAAGAAAATATGCCTGCAATTCTTTCTGCTATCACAATCTGTGTGGGCAGTATAAACATTATGAGATATAATTGGAAGCATCTTTACTGTTAAAAAAAATAAGAAATGTACTTTTGTCCTTTGAATTTTGAATTATGTGTTAGCATATATTTTTTTAAAGATTTATTTATTTATACATCCAAGCTGGGGTACAGGCCAGAGGCATGGGGCAGCGAGAGGGCTCACCAGAGACAGAGTGGGGAGCAGAACAGGCAGTTCAGAAATACACTGCTGAGGGGAGCAGCGGGCGAGGCAGGAGAGGTCTGCCGCACCATGTGGGATTCTCCCTGGCTGGGCGTCGAACTCGCATCACGCGCTGCCAACAGACAGCTCCACAGCGCAGCGCTCAACTGCTGCGCCACCAGGGAGGCCCCTATGTGTTAGCATATTTATTATGAAACTGGCACCGACTACATTAAGAAGGCTTAGTTCACAATCTCTAAGGCTCAAGAGGAAAATCCAGTTGTGTATGTGATGATTGATTATTTATAGTTTCCCTAGACCATTCCAATGAAGAAGAAAGGAGTTCCTTTAATATAGCCAACTATTTTCTCCCTTAAAAAGCTGAATCTAAGTTTGGTATGTGGCAGAAAGTAGAGACATGGGCATAGATATTTTAAAACCTAATTTGGAAATTAAAGTTCTATTAAAAGTCAATCATTTTAGCTCTCTTTGACACATTGATTTTACTCAGGCCTTTACTATATTAATTTTGTTTTATTTTCACTATTTTAAGAAAATATCCATTACACAGGCAGAAACAATTATGTTTTAACTTGTTTGATATGTATAAGGCTAATCACATTTTAAATGGATTTGAATGTTTTTGTATGTCATAATGTTTTCTTTATGTATTGTGTATAAGCTGATATAAAGCATTCTGGTTTTAAAGAAATTTACCCATAGTCACAAGCCAAGATCAATCTTTCATCAATATTCTACATGTAAAAAGCTAATTATGTCTTTGTTTTCATATTTTTTCTAGCAGATCGTAATTTTTTTCTCATAATGTGTTTTAGCATAATGTATTATCTTGTATTTTATATATAAGAAAAAAAGACACTCAGAATTGATTGGGAATCAAGCCAATGCAAAGATAATTAGAATGACAAGTTCATAAGGAAACATTGCTTATTATAAAACAGTCGATTGTTCAAGAATATTTAATTTCAGATGGATGAAAAGAAAAGTTTCATTCTATAACTCTGTTAAGTGTTATCCAGTCCTGAAATCTGAATAACAGAAATTGAGAAAGATTAATATTTTCTATGGTTATTGCAAAAGAATAGAATACCTCCTGGATAGAAAAACAAACAAACAAGAATTACAGAAAATAAATGTAATTTGATAAGAAAAACATAATTTTAAGGAGAAAAATCAAGCTCCATGGGACAGGGATTTTGTCATTGTCTAGTACTAGTAAAAATACCTAGTGCAGTTTCTGCCATGTAATCCTTCCTTTGGATAAATAAAATCAAGCAACATCAGGGATTTCTCACATAAAATTTTTATCATGGCACTTATTAGCTTTAAATATATAAAGTCTGTTCTTCTGAAGAATTTATCATCACCAGTATTCAGTATCCTTTTCAAACTTCCAGGGTTTTTTATTTTTAATTGAGATAACATTGGTTTACCATGCTGTTCACAATTTAAGGATATAGCTTCACACCTCTTCAGATGTACATTACCCTACCACATCCATAGAATTTCTGTCTATAATTTGGATTGGGTAGTGTCTTGCCAAAATTCATGTCCATTAAAACCTCAGAATGTGATTCTATTTGGAAACAGGGTGTCTTTGAAGATACAGTTAAAATCTCAAGATAATATCATCCTGGCTTTAGGTCAGGGTCTAAATTCCATGACTGGTGTCCTTAAAAGAAGGACACAGGTGCAAAGGCAAAGCTGCTGGAGTGACACTGCCATGAACCAAGGACACCAGGGTGACCAGAGGCTGGAAAGTCAAGGCTCCCCCTACAGATTTCAGAGGGAGCATATCCATGCTGACACCTGGATTTGGACTTTGTTCTCCAGAACTGAGTAAAAAAATTACCTGCTTATTTTATTCCACCAAATGTACAGTTTGTGGCAGTAGTTCTAGGAAACAAATACACATGTAAAAAAACTGGAAAGTGCATTATAATCACCCTTACAATACTAAACAATCTAGATGATCTACAGAATTACAACTTTTATTAAAGTCACCAAGTTTCTGAGATAGCAAGGCATCTCATTCCAAATGTAAGCAAAGACGTTGACGCCAAGGAGAGACAGGTGGCAAATAACAGGCAGTTGCTCTATGAAACCATAGAGACAACTCAGCTACTTTTTTTCAAAGAATTACTAAAAGCTGAGGGTGGTTAATGTGAGAAGACAGAGCCCATGAGATCCTCACTTGCCATGGGAATTCACAGAGCCTTTCAGACTCTTACCCAGTGGACTAATCCAGTGGTTGTGAGAAGGATCTGGGGCACAGCAATAGAGAGACCTGAGGCAGTAGCCTTCATATTTTTCAGATGTGGGAGAAGTGAGGGTCCTTCTCCATTGTCTCCTCTTAAGGTCTTCAAATGGGAAAATAGTCAATATTAAGACACAGGCTAAGAAAAAGCTGGATTTCAGGGAAAGGGAGGGAGTGAATAATATTTTGGGGTCAGAACCTCAACTTCTGGGTGAGGGAAAAGGTAAGGAAAAATCTCCACACCCAAACTAAGAACACAGTGTATCTTAAGATGGGTGAAGAACAAACCAGCCCCCATTCTAAGTACCAGCTAAACTTTGAGGAATAAAAAATTTTCAGGCCACTGATAAATAACCATAGAAGCAACCAATATCAAAGTAGCTCAACTTCTGATTAGACCAGTCAACCAGCCACCCTCAAGGCCATAAAAGAGTTATGCCCACAGAAATAATTACCATTTATCTCAGTCTCCACTGCTCCATATTATATACTAGCTTTCAACCACAAGAAAAAGCAAAATACTCTCAAGAAGCAAAGTAATTATCAACAGCATTAGTCTCAAACATAAACCAGAATTTGGAATAATCAGATAATGGATGTGGAATCTCTATGACTTGTATGTTATGTGCTTTAGCATAGAAAGTGAACAATATGCATGGATGATTTCCACAGAGAGATAGAAAACATAAGAAAAAATAAAATAGACTTTATAGAAATGAAAAACTTGATAACAAAGTATATCGCCAACTGGCTTATCAAAATATTTAGAACTACAAAAACATGTGCTTTAAAAAAAGAGACCATGTGACTTCATAAAAACTGAAATATCTCAGAAACATTGTCAATAGAATTTTAAAAGACAATGAGGTGGGAAATAGGATTTACAAATAATCTATTAGTTATTAATACACTTAACCATGTGAATAAATTTGAAATGCATAATCGTAATGAAATAAGTTGGACTCAAAATGTTACCTCCTGTGTGATTCCACTAAGATGACATTCTGCTTCATTTCAGTCAGGTCTTTGCTCAAATGAATGTCATTTCTTCCCCAAGAACTAATATCATCTAGTCTACATTCTTGTCATTCTCTACTGCTTGCCAATGTTTTGCTTTCTATGGACACTTATGTTTGTCAAGTATTTACTTATATACTGTATATATCTCCCACTGGAATGTTAGTTCTATGAGAAGAGGAACATTTTTATCCCAATCTGTCTAGAACATACTAGGTGAATGAATGGTTGGCCCTGAAATAGAAATGATTGATAAGCAGTTACAACAGTGGTAGCTCCTCTGTGATAATAGAATTTCAGTCTAAATATAACTGTAAGGTCAGCTCTGAGCAGAAAATTTGCAAAAACAGACAAGAGAGCAATGACTGCCATTTGAACCTATCCCACTGTTAATCAAGCAACTACATTATCTGGAAATTTTTTGTATATCCAGGAAGAACATTTCCCACTCGCTGTCGGAGTATCACTCTATATTTAAATTACTTCTATATAGGTGAACACACTTTTATTATGAACTTTATAACGTCTTTTACATATGTATACTCTATAAATATCTATTCATGGAAACTATCAAAGTTATCATAATTTTAGTTGATTATTTGCTGGACACATGATCTGTGTGTGTTATCTATAGCAGCAAAAACAGATAAAATTAAGGTCATTTTTCTTTGCCCAACAAGTCCACTAACTGAAAGCTGAGAAATATTAGCCCAAGGGAGTCCACAATACAGAAAAAAGAAAACACTATATATTTAAGCTTAGATTACTAAACACCGGGTGAGATTGTTTGTCTCAATACAACTTAAAAAATATTTGCATGTGGCTTGCAGGAATCTGACATGCTTGTTAAATGCACTTTCCTGGGTCTCTTCAAATATAGTAATTTGAATCTCAAATAAGAACATCTATGATTTTAAACTTAAAATGGAGCTATGTTGCTATAGAAAAACAAAGTTTGGTCATCTGATTTACTTTATTTTATCAGGAAGACTTCCAAGAGCCATTAAAAGGGCCTTCATAACAAAATTAGTGGCATAAATGGGACAGGTATTGGGTAAAAAGCCTCTCTCAGATTGTGATGGTTCTAAAAACCAAAACAAACACAAAAAACCAAAACAAACACAGAAATTCTAAAAACCAAAACAAACAAAAAGAAAACAAAACAAACATAGAAATTCAGTAAGTAATGGCCTGAAGATTCAATTTGATGAAATTGTGTAGAAGGAAATCATCCCAGTCAGATGAGAATATATCTATTCCCGGTGAGGCTATCTGGATTAAAACAAATTTTACTTCATTTGATAATATCTAATTTTAGTAATTAATGAATCTAACTCTTGGGAATGTTCCTTCTATCTAACTTAAATAGAGTAAGCTAATAAGTAATTAGTCCATCCAAATGTCTTGTAAAGTGTAATCCCTAAGTTCCTTCTAGATTCTCTTTGTTCTTTTGCATCACTAATTGTTTTATTTTAAGCTATTTTTAATTTTGTGAAACATCTCCCAATTAAAGATAGATAGGTGAATGTGCGTACTTTGTTTATTAAATTTTCTCCTATTAATGGAAGAATAACTTTTAACTCTTAAGAAGACTGAATGTCATGCTTCAGTTTTCTTATCAGCAAATTACATGCCTTTTTTTAACAATAATAATTTCCTATTTATTTTATGTCTTAGAATTTTATTTACTGAATAACTTACATGGTAACTCACTAAACCTGGCCGCTGGTTCCACTTTTTAGTTGGGCGGCTTATGTAAATCTACTTTTCTTTCTACCTCTGCCCTAGATTCTTTCCCTCCAACCTAGGCACCTTACGCAATGAATTAATGCTTCCCTCTCCTTTCTCTTCCAACTCCTCCTTTTTTGTTCTTCCAGTTACATCATGAACAGGGCCCAATGAAAAATGAAAATGAAAGTTCTTGCTTCAAATGGTTATGGAAGGGGCAAATGTGATTAAAATACTAAGACAGGAAGATTTTTCTTTTCTTGTGGTCTTTCTCTTGACCTTTCATAGTATGTACTATTCAATGCTGTACACAAAGAAAAATTTTAAATTTAAACAATTAGCATGAATTTTTCCATTTATATATTTATATATTACATATATATAATGTACATTTATATATTCCATATATACTTGACATTTTATATATTCCGTATATATAAATATAAATATATATAAATATATATTTATATATATACTTAAATATATAAATCATATATATATATATGAAATGCTAAGTTTAAATGCATCTGGAGTATTGTAATTTTTTTGTACTTTTATTACATTCCTGAAAATATAGGTGGGGTTGTTTCTTTATTAGTTATTTTTATTTCTTCATTTGAAAATCACCTGTTCATTTCTATTGTATGTGGGTTTTTGCTTATTGATTCCTCATATTAGTTTAATCTAATAACTTCTGTTTTGATGAAATATTTTTTATATACAGAAGTTTAAAGAGTGTGTGCAATCAACTCTTGTACAGTAATATTTCCCCAGGTTTCCTAACTGTGGTCACTTTTCATTTGTTTGCCAACCTTGCTACCCACATGATACTTAGGAGATAATAAAGGGTTGTATTTGTTCTCTGCCTAAATCCCTTCATTTACTTCCTACTGATTCCAATATATATGAGAAATTGACATACTTTAACATTAAATGTGGTAAACCATATAATGTCAGTAACCTTCATAGATATCCGTGCCCTAACATCAGGAACCTGAGAATATGCTGCCTTACCATGGCAAAGGGATTTTGCAGATGTGATTAACTTAAATTCAAATGAGATCATCCTGGATGATCTGGGTAGGCTGAATATAATCATAATCTCATTGTCTTTAAAAGAACAGAGAAGGATGTGTGACAATGAAAATGGAGAATTAGAGTATGTAGTGGGAGAAAGAATATGTTAGTTTTTCCTCGCTTCAAAAATGGATAAAGGGGCTATGAGCCAAGGAGAGGATTTGACCTCTACAAGCTGGATAAGGTAAGGAAATGCATGGTTCTCCAGATTCTCCAGAAGGAGCAGACCATGCCAAAAACTTAGGAAAAATTCCATCCAGAACTGTAAGATATTAAATTTAAGCCACTAAGTTTGTTGTAATTTATTGCATCAGCAATAGAAAACAAATACAATATTGCAGAAAGCAGTGTATAGAACAAACACTTTGATTAGGACCTATACTGCAATATAGATTGTCTTCTCTCCTTAACTTGTAATTAAACAATACAATAAGTGGTTATATGAAATAAAAACCTTGATTTGCTACCCATTAAACCAAGTTTTTAAAGGGACTTCTTAAAGTTCTATTGCCCTGTAAGGTTCATTTGACTAACCTATATTGGATCCCATTTATCCAAGACATGATACTAACCCATTTCTCTATGAAAATAAGGTACAATAAACATTACTTCCTATCTAGCTATCACACAACCAGATTAACAGAACAGAGTTACACAGCCTGCAGAAAAAAAGCAGGTGGAGATTTCTGATAAAGATAGGATAAAGAATCCTGAATAATATAAATTTTAAATGTAATTACTAAGTCGAATTACTTTCCTGTGACAGATGTTGAAAATATAACACCAAATGAACATTCCTAACTTCCTACCTTCCTACTTAAGGTAAACCAAATCGGTCTGTGAAATGACAGCTACCTTATTTTCTATATTAGTAAAGTATTTCCATCTTTCACAAGAAAGTTAGTGTCTGCCCCAAGTATAATCTCATTAATTGCTCAATTTTACTGTTACGAGAGCCCACACATGCACACATACACACATGCTAAATTATATGACACATTAGCATTAAATTTGAATCTTTCCTCAGTCTGTAATGAAAATGAAGGATTGCCCACAAAATACTATTAAAGAGATTAGAAGCACTACTCCAATGTTTTATCAAACATTCAAAAATTTTAGAGACAGGTACTTAATACTGGCAGTATACATTGTAGAAATATTTGCTTTTGCAATCTAAATATTTTATAATTAGTTCTTTGTAAAATTTTTTCGAATGCTGCCTTTTTTCTACTGAATGAATTTCCAGGTGTTATTAAATTTTGAACTTAATTCAGTACAGACTTGGTAATATTCTTCCTATTTATGTTAAAATGTATACGCTCCTTAATGTATTTTTTTAACTACTTTGAGTGGGATGAACAGTATGAGTTGTATAATTTCTGAAGGGGAATAAGAAAATGTACTTGATCAGTTTTAGGGGTCTAATTTAGCAAGAACACTATCCTGAAAAACAAAATTGCAACAATGAGCTTGCATGAATGACCAGTGCAGACCTGAAGTTTGAGTCAAACTTCAAGTCCAGAAATAAGAAAATAATCTAAAAAAGGGTAGGTGCCATATTACATATTTTAAACAACTGTGAAAGCACTCCCCTAACATAAGCACAATTGAAACACACAGGCTTGGGACTTCCACAGAAAATGTTCTTGCTAATAATTAAAAACAGAAAAAAAATGTATGAGGAAATTGGTCACTATGAAGGACTGTGAGAACATTCATGACTTGTGAGGCTCTGTAGAGAATAACTATCTCAGAGTAGCATAAAACATTAACACAATAAAAAGGGCACTTTTCCCACTCAGGCCATTGGATGTTTGGTTATCTCTTTCGTGACAAAAATCTGTGTCGTGCATGTAAAAGTTACCTTTTTTTTCCCATTTCTCTATTTTCTTGGGGGGTTATTTAATTTTTCTTTATATACTGGCTTAAGACACTGTATATGATTTAGGGGACTAGGTTCACACCTTTTGAGATGCTGACACCACACTCCCACCTATAAAGCACCCATAGTCTTTTACCCTAAGCCACTGGGTACCCTCACCCCATTGTTCTCATCCCCATTCTCCTTCCTCCTCTAGCAACCTTGATTCTGCAGCAAACTGCAGTCATAGTTCTAGGGTTTGTTTTGTCATTCCTCCCCCCCCCCCCATATATTCAACTTATGAGTGAAATCATCAATTGTTTTGTTCCTTCTGATTTATTTTGCTTAGCATAATGTGCTCCACTTCTATTCATGTTGTCACAAATGGCAAGAGCTCATCATTTTTATCGCTGAATAGTATTCACTGTGTGTATATACCATATCTTCTTAATTCATTTCTCTATCAATGGGCATTTAAGTCATCTCCATAATTTGGCTATTGTAGATAGTGCTGCAAGGGACATATCCCTTCAAATTAATGACTTTGTATTCATCAGGTAGAAAGATACCTAGGAATGAAACTCCTAGATCACTGGGCAGATCTATTTTTAATATTTTCAGGAACTTCCATACTGTTTTCCATAGTGACTGGAACATTTGTATGTCTTCTTTGGAGATGTGTCTGTGTCCATTTAGTTAACTCTTCTGCCCATTTGCAAAAATTACTTTGATATAGAAAATGACAGCAGAATAGTCCATGCTTTTGTTATTATCCCTTGTTGAATATTTAAACCTACAGAAACCACCTCTAGGGGGTGGAGTATGGATACCTTGGTGTACCATATTCATTTGCTGATAAGATTTTAAATCTAACACTTTCTGAGTGGGAAAACAAAAGTTGGCCAGATGACAACTGGTGACCATTGCCAGTTCTGCCTTTCTCCTTTTACTGTATCATAAGGTTTTTTATGTAGGACGTTCAGTGAATAGCAAGTGTAACAAGATGAACACCATAAGGATTAGTGGTCCTTCCACCATTTCTTATGAAACCTTCATGTGACTTCTCTTTCAAGGTTTCTTTGTCATTCTGAATGTGTATTTCACATTGTTCTTCCTTTATACATTTTCACATTCTGTAGTTTCTTAGGGTTATTTGTGAGTATCATTAAAATAGCAAGAATGTTCTTTCTGAAAATTATACATCCTATACTTAGGCACACTGAGTGGTAAACTTTCTAGTCACATACATAATTATTATACAATGATATGATTCAAAGTTTCCATTTCCTGGAACGTCCTTTCCCGAACTTCTATGCTAATGCATCTACTTCATTACTGAAAATCCTCATCTGTCTTCCCCTTTTCAGTGAATTTGTCACATCCCCATCCGCATGATATTAATCAAGTTATTGTTCCAATATCATCTTTTCAGGAAAGTCTCTGGTGAGTCAGCTGTGGCTGTGTAGCTATTGCTCAGGCTCTTACTCTCCCTTATTTGTTTCAATGGTGCTGATCACTCTTTTACACTATATATCTATGTTTTTCTATATTGTCTTCCTCAGGAGATGGCAGCTGTGAGCAGAAATTATGTCTTTATCACTATTCTATTTCCACAGATTAGAACAGTGCTTGTCAAATGTCATACTCTGAAATTTTTTTTTCTTAAAAAGATGAGTAATAGTACACAGTGTAGGATTTGACTTAATGAAGAAACAAAGTTATATCAAATGTCCACAGACAGCTACATTTTAGATCAATTTTTGAAAAACTATAGTATGTTATCATTGCTTGCTATTTTTTACTCAATACTGGTGATGAAAAAATAAGCACAGTGTATATTTTATCCCATAAGTAAATATTTTTAGTTTTGTATTAATTTCAGTACCACAACTAAGTATAGTCTGAGATAATATATTTTGTTATTTACATATCTGACTGATTATTTCTTGGTTTTAATTCAGCAGTCACTGAGTTCCCTTATAATCCTATTAAATATTTAAAGCAAATTATGTTCAATAGTGTGTCGATATATTTTGCTTCCTTTTTTCCCCTTGTATTGAGGAAATGTTAGTTTATATTATTTGTATTTTGGAAGTATACTATTCCCCCCATTACATGTATTTACCCTAGCATTTCCCCTCCACCAAGATACCCAGAGTTCACCACCATAGTATGTTACAGTTTTTATTTTGAAAGAAAAGTAATGGATATTATTCAAATATTAGTGAGCCGTATTATAACTCATGGAAAATATCATAATAGGCTGTTAAGGAAGTTAGGATTGCAACACTAAACTTTATTATAATTAATTTCTGAGTATTGGTTTGAATAGGAAAATTTTACATATATTTATGATTACAAAGCTGATAATATTTAGGATTTTGCTATGTCAAAAAACTAGTGAATACTTATATAATGCATATATTACCTGGAATAAAGTGTATTTGTACAATTCAGAGTTTTGAAACTTTTGCCAAGGTCACAGGGCATCTTTTTGTCTGAGGTCACAGAGCATCAGAAGGAGATCTACCCTGAGAGTTTGATGGAATTAAAACATGTATTTGTGCATGGTCAAATAGGGAGATTTTCTCATGTCTGAAGAACTTGTTCTTATCTGCTTTTGGATATCATAATACATTGGCAAGAAATCATTTTGATTTCTTAATCACTAATAAAGCTTACATCATTTTCTTTCAAGCATAATCTTCAGTGTGCTACCATTTCCTCCTTGTCAAGCATGTCAAGAATGGGTCTTATCTCACAACTGATATACATTTTCAATTGCCTGACTTGCCTGTAGCTATCAAATGAGACATATAGCCTATCAGATACAGAAAATCACAGTGAAGCAACACTGCAAAAATGGGCTTTATGGCCTTTTCCTGCAATTACCAAGCTCATTCTTAGTAACTATTGAAATTTAACTATATTTGAACATCCTTTGTAATAAATGTTTCAATGAGATGAGGCAGCAAAATCTATTATATATGTTTCTCCATAGACTTATAATATTGTTAGATAGAGTTCTCAAGTTTTGCATTTAAAGATGTCTATAGCATCAATAGCACAAGGGCTGGTGGATTTGAAAGAAAATTATTGATTAACAAATATTAGTACTGAAGATCTGTGGTTGCCAAATTATTTCATGCGATGTATCTGGTGTGTCTATGAAAAGTATCATACATTTTTTCATGAGTAAAAACTAAAACATGTATATATAATCTATAAGTTGGCAATTATAATTATTTTAGCACAATGTCATCATTTATTTTTGCATAATGTCACTGACATAAGTAACCTTGTCTATAACATTCATAGATATATTTTAATATTTACCAGAACTTAGGGTCTCCCTGGAAGCCTAGTTCAATCCTGGCCAGGGAGTTAACCCACTTATTGCACAGCAGACCTCCCCTGTCTCACTTGCTGCTCCCCTTAGGAGTGTATTTCAGTAAAATCTGCCAGTTCTGCTACCCCCTTTGCCTCTGGTGAAACCTCTCACCCTATCTCTGGCCTACACACCAGTTTTTCTTTTTAAAAATTTATTTTTTTTTTGCATACGAGCGGGGGTGCAGGCCAGAGGTGTGGGGCCGTGAGAGGATTTACCAGAGACACAGTGCGGAGCAGAACAGGCGGTTTTACTGAAATACACTTCTGAAGGGAGCAGCGAGCAAGGCAGGAGAGGTCTGCTGCGCGATGTGGGAATCTCCCCAGAGGGCATCGAACTCACACTGTAGCTGCCCACAGCTCCAAAGCTCTGCCCTTAACCCCCTTAACCCGCTGCGCTGCTAGAGAGGTCCCACACCAATTTTTCTATGCATAAATAAATAAATCTTTAAAAAATATTTACCAGAACTACTCAGTAACAGTCCATGTTTAAATCACTGTCTCCAGCTTTTCCAAGATTATCATGCTCTATGTGATTACACACAGCATCTAAAATTGTTAAAAGCATTATATTTTTTTTCTTAAATTTTTTTCCATTTCCTTTTTTTCTACAGAAACAAGTTATTTCTCTTTTTTAAATATATGTTTACACTGTGATTATAACGTTCTGAAGAAAAAGGTCTTTACTGTTTCTACTATCTAAATGCTAATGTGAAGATGGCGAAAACCTTTTGCTAAAATATTTCAGAGTTTTTTGTTAACACACCTATCACATCCATGTTGTAGAGGCAACCAGCCATTGAGACATTTGTGTGCACAAATATGAGAGAACATTCGGGACAACGCTGGCATCAATAAGTTGCGCAGTTCTGTTGAGCTTCCTGAAGCCTTCTCTAAACTAGTTTGAGATTAAAGTAAAAAATAAAGTGTTACTCCGACTCATTTTTTAGTAGTGAAACTCAGCAGGTCATTGTAACACAGCATGTGGTTATTTATTTAATATTTACCCCAAGTATGAGAGCTTTCATTTATTTATCATTGACAAGAATCTCTCACCCTGACGTTTTGGGCTAACACTTTAGCAATAGCGATATCACGTCACACCCTGAATACTTTTTTTTCTTAAAACGATGAATAATAGTTCAGCGTGAGCTTTGACTAAGTGAAGAAGCAATGCTACAGCAAGTCTCTAAATACAGCTACATTTTAGACAGGTTTTTGAGAAATTGTAGTGTATTAATTGCCATTATTGCTTGTAATTTTAGCATAGGTACTCAAAATGATCAAAACTCAATGTGAATATAATAAGCATCAGCTATCGTAGTTTGGCCAGTGGGAGGACAGAAGCCATAGCCCTATTCCCTGTACTTCTTCTAGTTCCAAGAGGCAATAGCTTGTGACTGTTTGAATTTTGTCCTTAGGTAATTTTTTTTCCCCAAACTAAATAACATAAACTCTATTATTTAGTTTGATGACTCAATTAATTTGTATCAATTATTTGTATAAATTTTCCCTATCATGAAATGTGAAAAGTAGCATATTTATTCTTTCTTCTACTTCTAACCTCTTTCTTATGGTTGTTAAATTTTATTTATATGCTTGGTTCTTGTTATCATTTTTAACTTTAGATAAAAGCACAAGTTTTATTTCTTGTTCCATCAAGTTTGAACAATATTTTTGTTTATAAAAGATTTGAACATTTATCTATATTCCCTTCCATTTATATTTTCTATTGTTGTGAGCTGCTGCACATGTTGCAGTGTGAGAGTAGCTAGCTAACTGACTTGACTCCTGTTCTAGAAGTCATTTTATATGTGCAGACTTAGGATCCACTCCTCCAGTTAGCATTGCATTGTGTTGAATGCCACAGATGAAGTTCTTTGCAAAAATTATCTGCAGTAGTTTCTGTTCTCTACACTGAATCCCAGCTAGGATTATTTTCCTGTTTTTGTGGCTATATACTATAATTTGAAAAAGAAGCAACTATTGGTACTATAGAAGGTTAACTGTACATGATTCACCCTATAATCTTGTAGTAGGATTTTAATCACCAAATTATTTGCCTGTGTATTTGAAGTATGTTCCTAAACTAACAACCAACAATTGTCTCCTTTACTTCTGTCTGTATTTCTCATTCTTTATGCATCTGCTCTCCCTTTGATTTACAAAATTTGTCATGTCGAACACTCTTTTTTTTATTGTTATTTATGTCTTTTACATTTTGTATTCCCCTTGAGCAACCCACCACCAATTCACCCGTGATCCATCTCCATGGTCCCCTGTATTCTACTTTCTTCCATTTTGTGCCCTTATCCCCTTCCCCCCCCACACACTGCTGATTGTCTCTCTCCCACCCGGCCTCCCTATAGTCCTTTTATAAGTGAAACCATTCGATATTTTTCTTTTTCTTTCTGGCTTATTTCACTGAGCATGATTCCCTCTAATTCTATCCATGTTGCTGCAAATTGCATGCGTTTATCTTCTTTCCATGCTGAATAGTATTCCATTGTGCATATGTACCACATCTTCTGGATCCAATCATCTATTTTTGGACATCTAGGTTGCTTCCATACCTTTGCTATTGTGAATAGTGCCACAATGAATGTACGGGTGCATGTATCCTTTGGGATTAGTGTTTTTGTGTCCTTTGAGTAAATTCCCAAAAGTGGTATTGCTGGGTCGTATGGGAGCTCCATGTTTAGGAGTTTGAGGAATTGCCATACAGCTTTCCATAGTGGCTGGACCAGTTCACATTCCCACCAGCAGTGTAGAAGAGTTCCTTTTTCTCCACATCCTTTCCAGCATTTGTTATTGCCTGTATTTTTACTGTGTGCCATCCTCTCAGGTGTGAGGTGGTATTTCATAGTGGTTTTGATTTGCATTTCCTTGATTATAAGTGATGTTGAGCATTTTTTCATGTATCTGTTGGCCATTTGCTTTTCTGCTTTGGAGAAGTGCCTTTTGAGCTCTTCTGCCCACTTTTTGACTGGGTTATTGGCTTTGTTTTTGTTGAGTTGTGTGAGTTCCTTGTAAATTTTTGTTATCAGTCCTTTATCAGATGTATTGTGTGCAAAAATCTTTTCCCAGTTGGTAGGGTGTCTGTTAGTTTTGGTTAATGTCTCTTTTGCTGTACAGAAGCTTTTTATTTTGATGTAATCCCATCCGTTTATCTTGTCTTTCACTTCCTTCGCTTTGAGGGATGAGTCTTTCAAGATTTTGCTGAGATGTATGTCGTGTAGAGTTTTGCCTGTATTTTCTTCTGTACATTTTATGGTTTCAGGTCTTACATCCAGGTCTTTTATCCATTTTGAGTTGACTTTTGTGCAGGGTGTGTGGTAGTAGTCTAACACTCTTCTGAAATTTTTTCATCAAATATATGTGTTTTGCTCCTCCCCTCCCTACTATCCCAGTCTTTGCCTTTGCCAATTCAGAATCCAGAGCTTGTCTCTGGCTGATTTAAGGATATTGCCTGTGCTCTTCCTACTATGATATTTTTTCTTTTGAGTAACTCTTCTATAATTTCAGCTATATTTAGGGAGAGAGGACGCTCAAATATTACACTTGATCCTACATCTGTAATCCTTCTAATAGTCTTTTTTCTCATAAGTATTAAAAAAACACAACTGTATCATATAAATGCTGACTCTCCTCTACATTAATCATGTATTAAATAAATATTTATAGAGCACCTCCTATGATAACAAATATTCTTTTTATTGATCCATGAGCAAAGCACTTCTGGGTCATTCTTCAAGTTTGTAATTAAATGAAAGAGGAACATGATGAACCCATCATTGCATACTTACATATGTAACTAGCTTCCAAAAACACATTTCAAAAGAAACTAATTTAGATTAGAGGTAACCATGAAAGGACTACATAGAAACTAACATCTCTGTCTCTCTTTTTTAACTGAGGTAATGTTGGCTTACATTATTGATGATAATTTGGATGTATTGGATCCCTCAGGTATCACTGCCATAGTGAACCCACCAATGACTCACTCATAGTTTCTCGCCTTAGTTGATTGGACTTCCTCTCCTCTTTGTTCTCAGCACTCCCTCACCCCCTTCACCTTTGAATACCTATGTTAACACCTAAAGTTTCCCATCCTTTTTTATTAATTTTATTCTAATGTTTTTCTTTTTTTATATCATCTTACCTAAAATTTGTAACCTCACTGTTTTCCTGGACACAAATCATTACTTTATTTTTAAGACTGATAGATTTCCTGAAACAAATCTTCTATACTGTACTCTCTGCTAATATTTTCAATGTTATATTTGCCAAGAATTCATAAGTGGTTCTGCTACTGGGTTGATTTATGATTTTCTTTTTCGACATTGTTCTTATCAGCGATAGTGATGTGAGTCATGTTTCTCTGCCACATTGAGTAAGTGCTATTTTTATTACCTAAGGATTTTTTTGAATCTTCCTTGACACCTGGTTACTTCTGGTTGATTCTCAGTGGTGACTATATATCTCTATTTAGCATGTGTTTGAGGGCTTATTATTTGTGACTTATATTCAGTATTCTGAAGATAATAAAACAATTTATAGAGTAGCTATCTGATGTAATTCCATGACTCTTTGTACTTTTTTAATCAATAACTGCTTTTTCTTGTAAAAGTGGTTATCACATTTTTATTATATGTTCATTCCACTTCTGCCTTGTCTTTATGTTTTGCTCCACTAAGTGGCTTTGAAGAAAAATGTTACGCAATTATGTCTCTCCACCAGTTTTCTTGTTCTGCTGTTCCCTGATACAGTAATGATATAGAAATTGTTTTTGGATTTTTACGTATCTCTGTTACCTTTAAGTCTCTAAGCTCCATATCATAAATGTTTCTTGGCTCAAGTTAAAGTTTCAGTTTGTGATGTCAAAATTAGGGATCATTTTTATTCCAGGGGGTGTTGTAAACCCTCTATTAAATATAGCTAGGGTTTGGTATTGGTCATTTTCTAGTTCCAGAAAGTGACTTGTATTCAACATCCTAACTCATTCTTCTCTTTTTACCATTCTACTTTGAGTTATGCAAAATATTCTCAATATAAAGACAGTATTATACCATTATAAACAGAACAAAAGACTATAACTTTCAGTAGTTTGAATAATCCCCATTTCAGTCATTGGTATTTAGAATGGATTGTATACATATATATGTATTCTGTATTTATATACATACACATAACTACTTTTTCCAGCATTTACTAGTGAGAGCTAATTCTAGACAGAGGAAGTGTAGAGGAACATAGCCAATTGTAGCACCTGTAGAAACACTTTCAGTAAATACTGGTTACATGTTAAATGTAACCTTAATTTCAAAGCAGACTTGGTAGGTATTTTACTCTATTGATATTTAAGCTGTCTTTTTTCCTCACATCTGTAAAATAGTCATACAAACTGTTCTTACCTCCAGGATTAAAAAATGCTTCACTATCCCAAGCATTATCCCATATTCCACATCTTTGTATTTTGTGTTCAACATTTTACTGGCTCAAAGCTTATTATTGAGAATAATAATATAAATAAAACATAGAATACCTTGGGATTAGAAGGGGTTCTGTCAATAATGAAGAGTCTTTAGCAGTGAGATGAAAAGTCAGGGAAAACAAAATGTAAGTGCATTAAGTGGTTTATCCTAAAAGAGAAGTGTTCTGAGATCCTAATTAGGAATTATAGAGGTCTTGGAAATAAAGTTGTAGAGGTAAGGAACTGAGAGAGCTTGGAAGGATTTTATGCTTTACAATGTACCTTGGCTTCATCTGTACTCGATATAGAGATCAGAAAAAAAAAATGCATCACATTTATATCAACACATTTTTATTTTAGCCAGATCATGCTGTCAGATTTTCCAAATTTACAGAGGTACAAAGGGGAAAGAGGGTTCTAATGATTTCTGTATAAGGCAATGGGGATTTGACATAAAGAAGCCTGAAAGAGGGGAAGAATATGAAAAATCACTGACTAATTTCAACCCCACCTATTCATCCAGCAGTGAGTTTTTTCTATCAGATAGGTAAAAGGACAGTTAAACTAGGGAACTGAGGTTACATGTATAAAATAGGTTTTTCTTCCCCCTTATCCCCTAACTATGGTACATTCTATATATACAATGTACATTAAACTTATAATTTCTTAGACAAACTATGGGATTTCAACATTGAATACAAATGCTAATGTGGATAATTTGGCCAAGAATATATTTTTCCTATCATGCATTTTTTTTAGCTACACCTTTTGTTACACACATTTCAAATATTTATTAAATCTTCAATCTTATCTTTGGATCATATCACTTGCCTCTTATGGGAGGTTACTATGCCAACCCAGAATAATAACCCCTGTTTGCTCCATTGTCTTACAGTGATACGTTCATCTGACACCAAACCAAAATTGAGTAGAAAATCAACAATCATTACTTATGAATTGAATTATCAAATTTCTAAAAATGTATTAATTATGGTTGAAAGCATGAGTTGGTAAGAAAACTTGGTTAAACTTAGTATCATTATTTTATCTTAACCTGTCTGGTCCACTCCTGATAATTTCTCAAAAATCAGATAAATTGCGTTTTTGTTTTATAAGGGTAAAAAAATCTTTAGAACTCTCATCATTTGCAAGAGATTGGTTCCAAGTAAGAACATAAAACATTTATAAAAACAGAATCACCAAAATGATACTGTTACCAGTAGTGCCAAAAGTAGGGGGAAACAGCATTAGCATTTTGTCGTTTGTTCTACTTAACTTATTAAGAAACTGAAGAACTATAATATTCTACTTTATAAAATAACCCACCTACCTTTCTGGTATTATTCTCCTTTGATATTAGAATTTGTGTTTTTTCAACTAATCACAAATCTCCTTCTCCGTCCCCAGTAGGATCTTTTACCCAGCCTACCTCATAGGAGGCATGGCTGAGTAATGAGATTCTGGCCACAGCAACGTGAACATATATATGCTCTGTATTTCCAGCTATGCCCTTCAAATATAGGCTTTGGGCTGTCCTCTGTGTTTCTTTTTTCTTCCTGACTAGGAAAGTGAAAGGTAGATCAACCACTCTAGATGAAGTCCACTTGTTGAGGATGGCAGAACTATTTTCTGGGCTTGGGCTGTTTGCCTCTGGACTGCTACAGGAACAAGAAGTAGGAATCTGTCTTGTTTCAGCTACTGTCTGGATATCAGTGTTTTGAAAGATTTTTGCAGATCAATACCAATTCTGAGAAAATTGTTGAATTTGAAAATGCAATTCAGTTTTTCATAGTTTGAGTTGCATGATTAGAAAATTTGCCCACCAGGCTAGTGCCTGTGTTACTGTAGCACAGCATTTTTTTTTTTTTAGGAAGTTATGGTTAAAAAAAATAAAGTCGTCGACTGAATGAAAGCTCATTAAATAACTGTTATGCACTATTCAGTGTGCCATTCAAATGATCAGAGGATCAAATTTGTTAGATCTAGTTTGACAAATTATGTTAGTCTGGACTCCTACTCTCAAATTGACTTTGTGGGAATGTTGCTTTATGTATTTTAGGGGTGACTGAGTGATATAAAAAAGGTTACTGAGAAAGACCCATCTGATTTATCCTTTTATATCCTTTTGCTTCTGCTATGTAGTGTTGCTTTATGCATATATGCAAATATGTATTTACATATATATTTATAGGTGTTGTTGAAGGAATAGGACTCCCTGCTGGGGCAGAGTTAGAATTGGGTAAGCCCTTAATGGAATTGAACAGGCTGGGCTCCCCAGCAGGCAGCCACATTGCCACTCCTGGACGCTTTCTACTTGAAGTTATCAACACCAGCTGAAGGTAGAGAGTTTTAAAATTAGATGACATCAAATAAAGCTCTTAAATCTTGGAAGTGCTTTTCATTTAATATAATTAGCCTTCTAATTAATAAAATTTCACATCTAAAGGTAATTGTCATGTATAGATCAGAGAGGATTGCTAAAATATAACAAACAAGCTGCAATAAACCTAATGGAATATGAATGGCGAATAATGCTGTTGCCAATCTTATAATAAAACAAGTCTTGTGAAAATAATTTTATTTTTTTTAAAGATTTATTTTTTTATGCATAAAAGCTGGGGTGCAGGCCAGAGCTGTGGGGTGGTGAGAGGGTTCACCAGAGACACAGTGGGGAGCAGAACAGGCAGATCAACAGAAATACACTGCTGAGGGGAGCAGCAGCCGAGGCAGGAGTGGTCTGCTGCGCCATGTGGGAATCTCCCCTGCTGGGCATTACTCACACCGCAGCTGCCAACAGCTGCACAGTGCTGCACTTAACCCATTGTGCCACCTACATTTAGTGGAGTTATATTAAGCTATGCATAAGGGATTGTAGGAAATAGAAACATGAAAAGATGTGCCTCTGCCATGCTATGAATCAGAAGTGATTAGAGAAACTAGCAGGTCTAGAAGTAAGATACTGATGAGTGCTATTATTTAATTGGAATATGATCATCCTTTTACTGACAAATTTATTAGCATCACCTCAGAGGAAAAATTTACTTAGCAGAAAAATTAAAAATTAAAATCTAGACTACATTTTTCTAAAAATAGAATAGTATTTTTTTTTTAAGATTATTTATGCATACGAGCTGGGGTACAGGTCAGAGGCATGGGGCAGCAAGAGGGTTCACCAGAGACAGAGTGGGGAGCAGAACAGGCAGAGTGACAGAAATACACTGCTGAGGGGAGCAGCGGGCAAGGCAGGAGAAGTCTGCCACATCATGTGGGAATCTCCCCGGCCAGGCGTTGAACTCATGTCACCGCTGCCTGTGGCTCCACAACGTAACGCTTAACCACTGTGCCACCAGGGAGTCCCTAGAATAGTATTTCAAATAATATTTGTCAGAGTAAATCACAACCTGATGAATTTAGTAGTAAAATGTATAATAGGAGTTAGTCTATGGAAAATTTAACAGTTTTTCTGATGGAATAAATGCGTAAGCTTAAAATCAGGCAAAATGATTATGTTAAAGCAAGTTTGAGAAAACTCGGAGGATGCAGCATCACCCAACAATGTCAGCTATAAAAGAGCTTTTCTTAGCATGTGCACATGCACCTTGAAATGACTCAGAGGTTGCAGAGAGTAGCACATTTTCTTCCCAATTATTTTTGAAGAGTTCCTGAAAAATGTTTACTTAGGAAAGAATGATAGATTGTCTTCTTTATTTTGTTTTTATGAGATTTTTATTTTTATCCTAAGAGGCAAATGGCAAAGTTATGATTTGGGTAAGCTATGTAATAGATATACAATTTGCACAATTTATGATACAGCTTTCCTTAATCCATCAAGGAATTCAGGTTTTATGGAATTTCAATAAAAGGTGCAGATTTGCTTGTATATGTTAATGAATTCTAGCTTGATAATCTTAAAGAGGTGCCAACAACTGCAAGATCAAAAACTGGATATGCTACTGAAAACCTTAAAAAACTCTCTGAAGTGTTATAAGAATGTTTACCTGAGTATTTTTTTTGTCACATAGTATGATGTTAAAATATTATCTGAGTGTAAAAATTAACACACAAGCCAGATCAAGTATAACTATATAAATGGACATGCTATGCTATAGTACCTTACTATTTGAAATGTGAACCATCTTTAATATTAAAAAAATGATTAGTCTAGTAGTGACATGAAATATTATTCCTGAGTTTAGAAAACACAATAAAACTTTGAAGATATCTTGTGTTTTTAAACATATGCCTTATTGCTCCACAAATAGAAAATCTGTTTTTTTCTGAATCTTTGACTCATTTATCTGAATTATGTAAGGCATATGTTAAAATTATTAATTTTTAAATCACACAGTAAGTATTTAAAATTGCTTGATTCTCTTAAACTTTTAGTGGTTATCTAAAACACAGTATGCTTTTTTCTGAAATTGCATTTACTTATTTTCTAATAAATTTCATTTGTCTTAATACTGATCTTTATCTGATGAAAAATGTAAATCTCACACTGCTGCAGAGTCTGAGATGGACTCATGGTGGGTGAGCTGGAGAAACAAAAGCTGCTGAAGAGAAGTTCTTTCAACATGGGACTTAACTTTGCTGGTCATTAATGTACTTGTTCATTCATTGAAACAAATATTGAGGCTTTTAGTTAATACTGTGACATTTGCTAGATGTAGCCAGTATTGCTTAACCTAAATGAGTGTCTTTTCTTCATAGTTAACTAAGTATATAAGCTCTTCCAGTATCTACCTAAGTGGAGTAATTTATTCCCAAGAAAGACTGTCATTGCGTCATTGCGTATCTCTTTTAAAGTGTGTGGTTGAATTTCAATTATTGCTACCACTCCCTCCGGCTATACCAAGGAGATATTATTAAAAGCAATGATTGTTAGATGATAACTATATTGATTTGAAAGCACTCAAGGATGGCTAAATTTAATTTTAAATACAAATGCCATGTTTGTTTGACTGAGCTTTACCCAACCAAATATTCCTTCTTGCAGCTGCTAGAAGGGAACAGGCAGTGGTTAATGGATGTCTGTTTTTATGCAATACTTTCTGGCACAATATTAAACTATGACTGTGGGGATATTGATGCAGATGGTGGTGACAATAATAAAGACTAAGATCTTTATTTTATAAAATCTAATATTTTGTCACATACTTATGTGGGCACACAAAATACTATTGTAAAATGTTTTTGAAAATTTAATTTTCAAATCTTATCAAAAATAGAAATCTGACTGTATTTTGGCAAAATGAAACAAATACCTTTGACAATTTGAGGCTCAGCTGTCAGGGCTTGAGGTAATTTTTAATTTAATTTCTACAATCAGGTTTTTTCCTGCACAAAATGAATGCTTTGACAAATTTATTAGAATTTCAAAAAACGTGTATCACCTCATCATAAAGATCTTTAGGAAATAATCTTTATTTATTACTGGTGTTTGAAATGCTCAAATATTTTTTTTTTTTTTTTTTTTTTAAGATTTATTTTTTATTTATACATACAAGCTGGGGTACAGGCCAGAGGCATGGGGCGGCGAGAGGGTTCACCAGAGCCAGAGCAGGGAGCAGAACAGGCAGATCAGAAATACACTGCTGAGGGGAGCAGCGGGCGAGGCAGGAGAGGTCTGCCGCACCATGTGGGATTCTCCCCGGCCGGGCGTCGAACTCGCGTCACCGCTGCCGACAGCTCCACAGCGCAGCGCTTAACCACTGCGCCACCGGGGAGGCCCTGAAATGCTCAAATATTTTGATGTCATCTATTTATGTATCCTTTTCAGTTGAGATTTAGCTCTTCTTCACTCCTGTCTACTATCTTCATAGAAGTCTTCATAGAAGTAGTCTGTCTTCATCTTCATATTGCTAGATAGACAACTCATTATCTTTTACACTACTATGATTATATAAATGTGCAGATATAAGCTAAGTAATATATCAATTACAACTACTTTCAAATTTTTGTTCTTCCTGGATATTATAATTGCCTCAACTTTTATTTGCTTTCTAATTATTTCAAGTGTTCTTACAAACGTGTTACAGATATAGGGACTTTCTATGGCATGATTAGCTTTAAGGACCCATACATATTGCCATTTGAGGTCTTCCCTTCTTTTTGTTCCTATATCCTATAACATTATTTTTGCTTCACTGCCTCATTTTGGTGGAATCCCTCTTTGTACTTTGACAAGAAAAGGAAACCATGAAAAAAGTTAATGTTTTATTCAACTAATTGATAAAAATGTATTTATCCTCATCTTTGAATAATGATTGGTCATGGAATTGTTAGGCTAATAAATATTCTTCCTTAAAATTTAGTGACATAAATAACAATAAAAATATATATTAAAAAAAAACAAAAAAAATTTAGTGATATTACCCCCATGGTTTTCTAATATTCAAATTTGTTATTGCTGAGAAGATGGATATAATTCCTCAATTACAAAAAAAAATGTTTAAGATTTTAAACAAAGTGCACTAACATTTTATAAAAATTTGATGTGTGTTTGAGTGTGTGTGTGAGTGTGTGCATATGATTCTTTACATATTTCCATTATATCTTTCTTTAGCAGTGCACATGCTAGCATATCGGTTCATCAGTACACTAATGGGTGGGGAACATTTCAAGATTTTTCTTATGCAA